>JAJHUR010137924.1:1593-14885 GCA_027495735.1 Lutjanus campechanus
ATAAAACCTACATGGATCAAAAATTCCCAATAGAAAAAGTCATAACCTTGTCCTGTCCTTTCACAGTTTTCTCTTTTAAAATGATGGCTTATGGGAAAAAATGTTTTTTGGGCGACAGGGAGATTTTTCGCTGCAATACCATGAGTGGCCACTGGGAAAAATTGGAAGCAAGGCTGAGCAGCAATTCCCTGTCGAGGTTCATATACATCTCTGATCTAAGTACAGGAAACAGGAGAGGAGACAGTTACTTCTTCTGGGTACCAAGCCTGCTCAACTATTATTGGAGCGCAGAGCACAAAGGGGGCGGGGCTTAGAGAGGGTCAGTTCATGTAAAGACAAAAATTTTTCTGCACTTATTTGCTGTTCAAGCTATTTTTTAAAGAAGCGTTGCTGATTTCTTGCTTTCATTCTTTATCATTAACCAGAGAAGTTTCTTTTTTTTTTTTTAAAAATGGTCCTTGTTTAGAAAAGGAATATAAAAGTCGTGGTTTCAGCACAGACTGACTAACTGATCCATCCAGGCAAGAAGTGCAGTAATTTATCATGTCATCTTCCTTTTGGCTGCACACCAAAATGTGTTGTGATGCTGGTCACTTGCTTGTAGCACCATCTGCCATCTCTGAGCAGCTGAAAATGACCGGGATGCAAAACTGACAGCATGAAGAAAGTCCGGAGAGCCAGAAATCTGTTGACAGTCTCGTTTCCTTTAACAACATGTCAAGGAATTGTAACTTACAGTTTTAAAATCAGCTTTGGTGATGAGATAATACTGTTATGGTTTGGATGGCCAGACAAAGTGTTTCTGTACCTCAGCTCAGAATATTTTTCATAGAGCGGGAAACTGCATGGAAATGACTTTGAAGCAGGGACACTGAATTCTCACTAAATATTTTACCGCAACAAAAACAAACCAGCCTTCTGAACTGAAAAGTCTTGTAGGAGGCTTGATAATAAAGCCTGTCCAAAACCTTATCTGCACGGAAAACTTTGAGAGACGATCTTCATACCGGCTTTGATTAATGTTAAATGAAACAAGTAGTGTTTTATGCATCAGCAAGAAACATTGACGGAATTGCAAATGATAAAGGAAGCCATGGAACGCCTCAGCGTCAGCTAATCAATGTTGCCTGAAATCCGTTACAGAAAAGGAAAAGACATAAATGGCCTGCGAGAATAGTCACTGATTATCCACGGGTGAGGTATGCTTAAAGGGCCAGTTCACTCCAAATTCAAAAATACATATTTTTCTTCTGGCCTGTGTGCTTTTTTCCCCTCTGGAGTTCTGGAGATGCAGATGTATGCTTTCTCTCCAATATAATGAGACTAAATGGCACTCGGCTTTTGATGCTCAAAGCACCAAAAAATACATTAGGAAAATCTATGCGACAGCAATGTCACACAGAAATCACGACCCGGTTACTCAAGATTATTCACAGACCTTGTGGCGAGCAGTCTCATGTAGGAACTACTTTCTTTCTAGTAGAAAAAAAGAAGTTCTGGTCATTTCTACTGCAGAAAGAAAGTAGTTCCTATACAAAACATCTCACAACAAGGTCTGGATTATCTTGATTAATGTGGTCATGACACTGGGCCTCACGCAAGAGCCACTCGTACGAACAGACAGCATATTTCATTAGTTTGAAGACATTGTGAGTTTGATTAATAAAGTACACCTAATAATTAAGTATAATTGTAAATTCACACATAGTTCAATGATGTATTATTACCTGCTGTCAGGTGTATTGGCTGGATATCTTCACATGCAGGTTTATGAATGCGGTATCCATGGGAACATCCTCACTAATTCTGTCTTCTGTCAATCAGTCATCGATTTTGTTTTGTTCTTTTTGTTGTTTTGAAGCCATTTTCATTTCAAGACATTTCTCCTTTATTTCAGTGACAGTCCGACCCTCAGGCAGCATTAACTGCACTTGTTTTTCCCCATTCTTTGCTTTAGCGGGTCCTTTAATTCCATTGATGATGCTGTTGAAATGATGGATCTCAGGAAAGCAGGACTCCAAACTTTTACTAGTTTTACTATTTGATGCCATGAACAGTTCTTGACATATGGGGCAGGAAGCCGAGCCTTATATGGTATTATGCTAATTTAAAAGTCTCATACACATGCACTCAATAGGCACAGGAGGATCATTTACGCAGTTATCTGAAGTTACGAGTGCTGAATCTGACGTGGCTTGTTCATACAAGCTTGCCGTACAAAAAAAGTACAAGAATTTTAAGATAAGAAAACAAAACAAGTTCAGTTTAGTCCCATTATATTGGAGAGAAGGCAGACATTTCTACAGCCATATCTCCTAAACTCAAGAACCTCACACCAAAACCACAGGCCAGGGGATAAAATATTGATTTTTGATTTTGGGGCGAACTGTCCCTTTAAGCGTTATGATTGTTATGTCCTCAGGAAACCATGCACTGTAACCTAAGATTCAGACATCAACTAAATTTATCTGACATTTACAATTATGTGGTTGTCTCTTAAATGGAAAATAATGCAAAATTGCTCGGTGGGATCAAAACTACCAAACTATGGAACTTGCGTTATTCAGTTTCATTTGATGGAATTGCTTTGCTGAACAGGAAAATATCAAAATTACACCGATATGCACACATGCAATATCTCAACCCTCTCCTTGCACATACACACACCTTGTTCAGTCCAGCTCTGTCTATCCCTAATTGTTACCATATGATGGATTAGGAGTTGTTTATGAGTTAGCGCAGCAGATATTGTACCATATCCTGTTTGTTACTCTCCACCAGGGATAAATCTCCAGCAGTGGCCTGTTCGCACCAGTAATGACTTGGAACATGGAGCTCAAATACCCTTGTCTTTATAGGTTTGTGTGTGCGTATGTGTTTGTGTTGTAGCAGAGGAGAGAAATTTATGTTGTGGTTATGAAATATGCATTTTAATGTTCTTGTGTCTTATTTACAAGTCTACGTTTTACAAGGAGGGAAGAAAACTGCTATAAATCTGTGACTCTAGAGAAAAGCCACAGTATATTTTGCTCAACCTTCTTGTTTTTTTCGAGCTGGAACAGGCGGCCAGCCCAATACAGACTCCTGCTGCTGCTTGATGTCTGTAGACCAGAGCAGGAAACACAACCAAACCAGTCAAGTCCCTGTTGGTCCAACTAAAAAGAGTCTCTTTACTGGGCAGCAGGATGGCATTGCGTCAGCAGCTTGATAAGCTGTGTCTGCTAACCCTTCAGGAATCCATAAAAACCTTCTTATCAGGGCTGTGATAGCAGCCTCAGTGTGTGTGTGTGTGTGTGTGTGTGTGTGTGTGTGTGTCCATTTAATTCAGGTAGTCAAAGGACTAGTGCACGTTTGCATAAAACCCCTTGGGCTAAGGTTTTCCTTAAATTTTAATCTAAGGATGCCTCAGGAAAAAATCAAGTTTCATCACCAAAAGAGTTTCCTTTTAAATGATGTTGCACCTACATTTTTAAACTAACTTCAAATTAAGAATGCTTAAATTTAAACATCTTTTCAAACCTCAGTGTAGATTTTACTCTTACCTCGATTAAACTTAATTCTCTTGCAGAAAAGCTTGAAACTCCAGGAGGAGAAATTAGAGCTTCTCTGCTGAACCATCATGAGTGAGCTAACAAGGCTAACTGCAATTTAGCTAGTTAGCTAGCAAACAGTGTGAGCTATATAGTATTTTTTTTACATTTTAGCTAGAAAGCAAACAATTTTTTTTAACCTTTTAGCTAGCTAGCAAAGCTACTTATGTGTTCCCTTATGTGTTAGCTGAATTTATGGTGATTATGATAGATGTGGAACTTGTTAGAAGGTATAGATTTGAAATTAGCACTAGCAACTTTGTAGCCAGCTAGCCAAACATTTACATCACCCTGTCTCATATATTTAATTTAGCTTGTTTTATTGAAACTCATTTTGTTGACCCCTGTTGATGCCATCTTATTTCTTGCTGTCATGGTAATACTTTTATTATTTTTATTATTTATTATTTTCTGTCATTACTTCATTATTTCATTCACAGCAAGATTTCTTTGACTGATTATGATAATTAACCTGACAGGCCAGATAGTTTTGGAAAAATTTAACTTTGAAACTTAAGGTGGTTTGTGCAACTGGGAATCGACTGTGAGACATTCAAAGCACTTCCTGTCTGCAGTCGCATACATATGTAGGTATGTCTTGTGTGTGTGGCGATGTGTGCTGTATCTATGGGATCACAGAGAGTAAAGAGCAGATATGGTTAGAGTTTGAGTATTTATCCACTGCCTTTATTTGTATGCATGGACTGTGTGACTTCAGCATATAAAGAGACAGAGAAAAGGACAGATGGCGTTATCAGGAGTTCTACCTGTGCTTCGCCGCCGGTCTCAGTCCAATTTATTTGCACACAGTCGCTCCATTCTTGTGCGTCTCCCCCCTCACATCTGCCACCTCTGACTGACCCCCTCTCACTGTGTGTTTGTCCAGCTATCTACAAACCACGGTGATCCTCTGGGATAACACACACTTGCACACACACACACACACACACGTGTATACACAAAGAAGGGCTACTCATTCATCCAAATGTGCTTTACAAATCCCACTTAAACAGAACAAATATCGGGTCTAACCTGGTGTGACTGTATGAATGGTGTGAGATGAGGAGACGTGAGGAGTGGCTGCCAGCAGAAAATACCAGTGAATCATACGGGAAGGCTACTGCCACTTTATACTGTATGTTAGCTTCAAGATCATGATACTAGATGAGAGATTTGCTTAAAACAAAAGATGCTGAAAGACATTTTTCTTTGCCACTAAAACACATTCACAATTGTAATCAGACTGCATTTTGTTTGCTTCATTAACTCCATAGGCGTTCATGCATTAGGTGAGGCGGCTGCCCTGTACCCATGTGACGGCCAATATGACAGCATCCTCAGTCCAGTCAACACGTTTAATAGCTTGCAGCCACAGACGTCGCCGATTGCTCTGAAACAGTCGTGATCCTGTCAGAGTTCTGTACAACTTAAAGTGACCAGCGTAATATCAAGTCTGATGTATCGCATAAGCATGATCCAGACGTTTTGGTGATTTCGGTGCTGGTAAAACGTGAAATCGGGTCTATGTGGCGGCCAATATGACAGCACGTATGACTATGGAGGCAGGAGGTCTATTCACAATTAAAATCATCATAACTCGCTGAAGTAGTTTGCTTTGTTGCAAATGAAAAATGAATTACTTAAAGTCCACGTTTTATATGGTCAATCGGGTCCAGCTCGGGTCCCGTTCTTTACCCGAGTGGATCTGAGAGTACCCGGCCGTGATCAGACTGCGCTGATAATGATGGAAGTGTTGCGTGTGTGAAATAACAGAAAAACTGGATGTACTTTTCTGACTTTCTTGACAAGGAGGATGAATTATCTGCATCATGGCCAGGCACAGGGGAGAAGGCTTATAAAGTTACATCAGGTAAGACACAAAGTTTTGTTCCGACAATTTGTAAATTAACCTTAACTTGATAGCAATCAGCAGTGAAATTGGATTACTGTGTCTCACGGGCGGTTACGGGTTCGACATTTCTTGGTTCCGCATATGTCTGGGTCCTGGCTTTCAAATAATTGATGGGTCTGGTAGGACATTTTTGGGTCTTTCGGGGTTTCAGGCACAAATTTCTGCACCTGTGAAGACTTGTATGACTGTGCCTATTTTTTTGAATGGAAAAATCTAAATATAGTGTATAAAATAATCTTTAGAGCTGAGGCAAACTGCAGAGAAAGGTAATAATTTTCCATGGGTTTGTCACTGTGAGCAACACCTTTCACTTGCAAGTGGTCACATGATCCATTGTTAGCATAAAAAATATTGAATATGGCCACTTTAAGTCTGATAAAAGGTCATAGTTGAAGTTTAAATGTCATATTCTCTTGTCTATCCAGCAGAGGTCCAAAAGTTCTGTGCAATTTTAGCCTTAATGTCATTTAAAATTAAGTACTTTAAGTAGAAAGTAGAAACTCATGAGTTGTGATGCCTTGGAAGCTTGGGACAAAGCTTCTGATGTATAAACTTGTAAGGATTCAGTATGTGTGTGCGCATTTGTGTGTGCGCACATGCAGACGGCTGTTCACCACCTCACAGTGAACAGACTGACAGAAGAGAAACTGACTGTTTTCCATTCTTCCATCCGATTAGAGCTCGCAGTGCAGCACCAGAGAGCACGCTCCTTATTCCAAACTCTGTTCTGGGCACTTTTCAAGCTACAAAACATGTGTTCATGTCCACACGTAAATCACACAAACACACAAATGTAAGCATACACCTGAGCCACATTGTATGAAAAATTGATGTGGATGTACTACATCAGTTTTGCATCTCTTAGTTATTCTCTACACTGACTGACACACAACTCATTATACTTCCATACCACCGAACGGACGTCATGATTATATCTCAAGTAGAAGAGGTCGCTCAAGGCATTTTTGAAATATCACGTTCACGAGAACGGGATGACCTGAAAACAACGGCTGTGGCCAATGTCCTTCAGCGTACAGTCATGAATGTGCACGGAAAAATTTAGGCCGATCACTCCAGTAATATTCAAGATTAGCTGTGGACAAGCTGCAGGTTCAGTGATCACGCGCACACACGCAGGCACAAAATTTAGCGCTCGTGTGCAACATGCATCTACGTAACCAAACAAAAAAAACCTTTAATTTCTCAAGAAGGAGACAGGTTGGAGGGGGAGGGATTTACATGTGAATCAAAACCATGTGCCATGTGTCTCTGTGTATTGATGTGCGCAACTCCAAGGGCCTCTTGTTGTCCCCCAGACAAACATCCCATGTAGTGTGAATTGTTCTTTGCTTTTGAACCTTATGCTAATAGTCTATTTATACCTGTTTGCTATTCACAGTAATGTTTTGTTTGGCCCACAACGGCGTGCGTCGCCGCGGGCGCTGTGGGCAGCTGATTGAATAATTGTCAGCACTTCCCTAATGATGTGGTTTCACAATCCTCTGAGCATCGCATTATAATAACTGCAACGCTTCTCTTTTCTTGCTGATTGTGTCTCACTGAACAATGTAACCGTGCCTTTACAAAAAACACAAAACAAAACACAAAAAACAGATAAGTAAAGATGATTGTGTTGTCACTGAATGATCATTGAAGAACTTGTCTGACAATTTGGGGAACATGCTTTTTAGCTTTCTTGTGTTTATATATATATATTACTGTGTGACACCTGTCCTGGTTTTTCTGCAGGATTCTGCAGATTCCGTGTTGGCAGATTACCAATCACTGCAATGTCAAACCTTGCTTACATTCCCGAGGCTAAAGCACCTCCCTGATGATATGATTTGCATGCAGCGTTTTTGTTCGAGTTGCAGTCCTGACTGCACCCAGCTTCATTCTTGTAACAAATCTGCCATCTAAGTATAACGGAACATAACATGATTTATTTATAAATCATAATACCTCATATGTGGTTTGCTGACTTGAGTGTCCATGTGGCCGCTTTTGAATTGAATCTTTTGGATATATAGCATACCCTTGTTCTGCATCTGATATTTGTTTTGTTAAAGGTAGAATCGGTAGATCTGTCCGGGCTGCTTGTAAACACAACAGAAAGATACCAGGATGTCAGATACCTGCGTTTTGGGTCAGTGAAGTGTCCACGGCATAACAAAATAATGAGAAAAACAAGGGAAATTCAGGCAGAAACACCACCGCACACTTCTAGTTGGTCATAGGGGATTATTTATGAGTCTTTTTTTTTAAGGAAAATATGGCATATTATACCTTTAAGTTGGCAAATTTGAACGATCATTTTAGATATTTTTGTTTTGCTAATTACATTTTACATAGCGGAAGACAGAATTTCACGTGCTGCTGCATGAAAGCCTAAAGAGGCGTGTAAACCTTTAACCCGACGTTACAGAGCTGACTGACACAGATGGTGGAAGGAAAAAAGGTGCACGAGAGTCAAAGAAGGAGAGAGAGAGAGAGAGAGAGAGAGCCTGTGGGTCCAGTGAAGTTAATGTAACTGTGCCAAGCTTGATTACCATCAAAACCAGCTCAGTTTCCCCTGACCACCTGCTTTACATGCAGCCCGAGCACTACCTCACACACACACACACACACACACACACACACACACACACACACACACACACACTAACTGGATAAACATGATTAGCACCACTTTTGGTTGTCATTGATCAGCTTTTATAATATATAATAATAATATACAGCACTCAGAGGCTGCTTTCATGAGCATCACATTACTCCGTTCTTACCACAACTAGAGCACGAGGATTGTAACATATTCTTATTACCACTGGGTGATTTGTCCGGTAATAAAAAGCACCATATTTGCCATACAGCTTGTTTTTCCTCATGCTTACCCTGAAAACTCTACAGCTAGGCGCTGGGCGATACGGCTTATAAACAACATCTCAATGATATGCAATATAAAATACGTCTCTGAGATAACAGACTGTAAATTCTCAAATAATGGGTTCAACCTTAAACCTGCAGCTGTAAAATGCAATATACACATAATGCAGGAGTAATATTAATCACTCATTCTTGAGCAGGTTTTGATTTTACAATTATGCTGGAAAATATATTTTTAAAAGACCTCTTGGCTGTGCAACGGGCCGAATCTGAATGTACATGACTCCTGTATTAATTTAGGTAAGTAGTACATATATCTGTGCACTCCATAAAAAGAACATTGATGTCAGTGCATTTAAACAAATCGCTTATTAAACTAACAAGAAAAAGAAAAAGAAGAAAGAACAAAATGAAATAAGATATTAAAATAAAATTGTAACCTCAAGCTACGCTTCTATTGATCAAAGATTTTACTTTGCATCCTCTTCACCCTAACCCACCCTAACCTTTTATTAAATGTAGACACAAACTTAGACACAGTTGATGAAATGTTACACCTTTTATTTTCACAGCATAGTCGTAGTGAGCAGCCATTTTATTTTCTAAAGTTGCTGAGTTGCTTAATTATTATTTAATTTATTTAATGAGTTTGTCGAAAAATCGAAAGTTTACCAGTGTTTGAGCAGTATTCCCGCCTTCTTTAAACCAGGAAGTGAGACCTGGGTCCTCAGGGTATAGCTAACCCTTTTTATGCCTGATTGTGGGACACAACTTCAGCCAAAATTTTCAGAAAGAATCAATGTTCAGACAAAGTTGATTAAAATAGCACATTTTTTATACCTGTGTTATTAGTAAGTATTGTTAGTTTTTTTATTTTATTTTGAAGGCTTGTAACACATTTTTAAATTGTTGTGAATAGTTATAGTTACAGTTAATTGTTGTGAATTCATATTTAGGACGAGGGTATTTTTCTGACACTGAGCAAGTTTAGAAATTAAGCAAACCTAAACATTTCATGAACTGAACATACTTCATATATAAATCCTTAAAAAAAACTACATCACTTTACTGTATCCTTTAAAACCAAGAAAAGACAACACTTACGCCATATCTTGATATAACAAAATAAAAAATCTGAGACAATATCTAGTCTGATATCACAGTATCTGTATAATATTGTTATATTGCCCAGCCCTAGTTCCAACAAGAGGCAAAAACCTCCTTAAGACGCCTAATGAAAATATTTCCCATAACATGATGAAATCATAGCACGTGATCATAGTTGGGAAGCATTTCCTGACAAAGACCAAACGCCAAAATGAAGATGTATTCAGGCAGACAGGGAAAGACACTTGTACATGTTCATGCATGGTCGCACATGCTCGAACGGTAACACAAGCACACACAAATACACAACCGAAAGACACACAGATGCGGAACTGGAAGAAAACACAAAAGAGAGACGCCGCATCGATGCAAACAGCTCCTGCTCTAAGGTCAGAAACAGCCGAGGGCCTGGATGCTAAACGTCTGTCTTTCCGTAACAATTATCCTTACAGAGAGAGGCGGCATGTTTCTTCTAGACAGTCTTTGTTTATATGTGCTTGTGTGTGTGTGTGTGTGTGTGTGTGTGTGTGTAGGAGAGGGGGGGTATATTCATGCAACATTCATCCTCACTGAGAAGGCCCAGACCTCACATCCCTGCTGATCTTACTGTAAGTGACAGAACCAGTCCATTTAGCGCAATCCTCCCTTCATCTCAACATCGTGCCCTCCCTTCTCAAAGTCCCCGGCTGAACTCTGGTCCGCGCAGATCAGCCGTCCCAAGCCTTCGTGTCCGTCTTTATGATGCTGACCCTTCCTCCCTGTCCTTAACTGTCTCACCTCACCGGCTCAAGCTCCTCCAGCACCCTCTGGTTCTCACCCGCCCACGTTCCACACCCTCCCCTGTACCATGGCACTTACAGCACGTTACCACACATTGCTCTTACTTCACTGACACGCGCTCATCCGTATGCTTGTCACTTTACAAACGTAAGATGGAAAAACGCTTGAGGAAAAGCCATTATTACTAATTCCCTCAGCCCATCCCACTGCGAGCTGCTAACATGAAATGAAGGGCCCAGAACTGAAATCCTGAATGGCAGGCACAATACAAAAATGCAATCATGGTTTACACCACGCTGCCTCAATCCCTCTGTAAATACAGAGGTTGAGCGATGCTACAAGCCTCCTAGCTGATGCCGTTACATCAGCTGGTGTTTTCTATGGATTGAATCGAAAAGAGAATAAGAATAAGAATAAAAAGATGAAACTTCATTTGTGTAACAGTTTTCAACAACACTGACTGACTAATTTCAGCAACATGACAAAACAAACAATGTAGAAGATGGAACAAGACAACAGCGATGTTAAAGACAACAATGCAAACATGACAAAAGATGACAAAGAAGACATAATGAGTACGTGATTAAGGAATGTGTCTTCTGCCACCTCTGAACAGCACAGGTAAAAACAACATAAGGATCAGAGTGATAAAACCTAGTGACTTATATTTAACAGCTCATAAACGCTCGATGTAAGTTGGCTGATCATATTTTTTGGTGCTTTTTAAAATTTGAGCGGCAGCGTTCTGTAACTATATGAGTGACAGCTCTGGCTGGTACGGGCATAAAAGTGCGTTACAGTAGTCTAGGCTGGAAAAAATAAAAGCAAGTCAGATTAGAGGAGCTCTTTGGCATGTTGCCTCACACTGTAACATAAAAGAACAAAGTAGTTTTCTTGTTGGGCTTTTAAATATTTGATATCTCTTGAGCTGTACTGTAACAAATACAGTGGCAGACTCAGGCTGTCTGAGGGGCAGGGGCAAAAAAAAGGGAACCACTTGTATGTGATTGAGCACCAGTGTGGCAAAAAATGTTAATCATAATAAAAACACACTATTTAACTACTTAAAGGCACGCAGAGGCCAAATCATTTTCTAGTATGTGTGGTAGCCTACATGGCACTGCATTCGATTTTGTCCACAGGAGGGGGGCAAAGGGCAGTTTACCACATTTCATCCACTAGAAGGGCACTTTAGAGGGCGGTTTACCACATTTTGTCCACTGCAAGGGCACTTTAGAGGGCACTTTACCACGTTTTGCCCATCAGAAGGGCATTTACCACATTTTGTCCACTGCATTCTCCACTGGAAGGACACTTTAGATGGTTTTTTTTTTCATGTTTTGTCCACAGGAAGAGCACCCTAGAAGGCACTTGACTACATTTGTCTATTAGAAGGGCACTTTAGAGGGCATTTTATCATGTTTTATCCCCTAGAAGAACACTTTAGAGGGCACCTGACCACATGTTTTCCACTGGAAGGGCACTTTAGACAGCATATTTTCATGTTTTGTGCATTTGAAGAGCACCCTAAAGGGCACTTGACCACACTTTGTCCACTGGAAAGGCACTTTACCATGTTTAAAGGGAACCTTTTGCGTTATTTTTTGAGTTAAATTCACCAGTGAACAAACACTACATGTATTCTGCTCTATGGATTCCAATCAACAATACACGAGACGATTAGAGTTTATAGCAGCCAGAAGGACTTGCCAAGCAGGTTCACTCTGGGATAAAATATTCCTGTCGCTCTCCTCTACAACCACCCTCCAATCACCTCATCCATATCCATTGGCAGACAGTGTACTTACACTGAAATAGAAACCATTCCTGAGGGACAGTGTGGTGGTTAAGCTTCTGCAGCACTTTCTGCTCTGGACAGCTACCAATAACACTGCTGCACGTCTGGCCTATGGATGCTTTAAATTAGTTGATTTCCAGACGAAAGCGTGAAATGCTGCCACAGTGGATCAAGACTTTTAGCAATGCTGGTATGGCATCAGTTATGATGGATGATGTCAACAACAGTTTTAAAAAAGAAAGCCAGCTCTCTGGAAGCGAGTAGAGCTTTGATGGTCAACGCTGACCAAATCTGTGGAGTGAATGTGACTTTCATGGTTCAATCGTGTGGAACTGTTTGGGTGTTTGCAGGAAACACAAGTCTGTTTTTCTTCTTTTGTGTGTATTTATCTCTTCTGCTCTATTGAATTTATTCGTCACATTGCCCCACATTTTGCCCCACAAGAGCTTTGAAATGCATATGCGTGGAGAACTGATTTCCATCACACAGGCAGTCCTTTATTGCAGTCATTGGTTATACTCTGACAACCTCTACTAAAAGAAATGAAGAAGCATAATTCTGCTTTAAATATAATATACCAGATTTATCTTTTCATGGTCATAATATGGAACAACTCTCCACGGATCGTTTAGAGTCTTTGAAGCAAAAACATGTTAATCTTACGCCGGTCAAACGCTGAACCTCAGATTCCAAATTAAAGATGCCGACTCCATCCTGGTCGTTAAAATGTACACAGCTTGTACACAGAGATTGACTGCTGTGCATTGAGTTAGGCATGTTCAAGGTGGTTATTAGAATGTTGAAAGCACCTTATCCCCTCCCCTCCGACATTATTATTATGCCACATAATGCTGGATCATGCCATCGCTTGCGTGCGCACGTGTGCATCTGCATATGATCAACAGACCTTTAGCTTGGACGGATGTAAACTGTAACTTGACTGGTTGGTGGAGACAAACAAACTGTGAGGCAGTAATTCTATTTTGGGACTGCTCTGTTCTGTTCTACAGCTGACTTCTTACTCTTCTTCTTGGGAGAACATATGTGGTAACGTTGGCTGAACATTGCAGTAGGTGCTTCACAATCTATTGCCCGGCGGGGATCTGCACACTTCTAGTTTATAATGTTTATCGTCGACATATCCAGGCACAGCTAAGGTCTGCAGACCGCTCAGTTTGGTGACATACGGTGGCTTCGTCCTTCTTGCTGGACTAAGATCTCT
>JAJHUR010137924.1:15231-28096 GCA_027495735.1 Lutjanus campechanus
TCTACAGCTGACTTCTTACTCTTCTTCTTGGGAGAACATATGTGGTAACGTTGGCTGAACATTGCAGTAGGTGCTTCACAATCTATTGCCTGGCGGGGATCTGCACACTTCTAGTTTATAATGTTTATCGTCGACATATCCAGGCACAGCTAAGGTCTGCAGACCGCTCAGTTTGGTGACATACGGTGGCTTCGTCCTTCTTGCTGGACTAAGATCTCTGAGATGCAGAGAAGAAGATAGAGAGCAGCTTTGGAATGTCTGAAAAGAGAGACCAGGGGCTTTTCCTGGGACACACACTAAGTGGGGAACTTCAGGATCTTAGAAACTTACCGGAGCCGGCATGTTTAAACCGAAGTGCTTGTTGGACGGTAGAACAGCTTCAGAGATGTCTGCCATCCAGTGTGCTGGAATGTGTTGTGTTTTAGAGCATACACCAAGTGACAGCGAGAAGTGTTCCAACATGAACCACCAATTAAGTGCAGTAGCTACAGTAGTGACCAAAAGAATGAGCTTGTGGATAGACTCAGAGATCAGCCTGCGGGGATGCTGCTCTGTTTGTGTTCCTCAGGCAGTTGACAAAGAGGCTCTCTCTGGGGTTCCTCACTGGAGATGCAGAGGGGACAACCAGTTGGGAAGAAATGCAGGACAAAATGGATGAACTACATGTCTCAGCTGGCCTGGCAATTACCTGGTAATGCCTTACAAGAATCTGCAGGTTTCAAGTAAAAAGGTCAGCTGGGCCACTCATCCCGTCTGCATGTTTGCATGCTTTGTTTGTGGCCGACAGTCATCAATCACTGAGCCCTGATTTAAAACCCTTCTGCATTTGAGGTAGAGTGTTGGAGTTGGAGAAATCTCGTTGTTGACATGGAGAGAAAGTTAGTGAACCTGAGACAGTTGGTTAGCTGGCTGCTGTTAGTGTTTCCTTAAATCAATGCCATTGTTATTTCCGCTTAGCTTTCCTCAGTATAGCTACCCGGCTAACTTTGATTCAAGCTTCAGGGGCTGAACATAACTATCATGGACATGTGGTGCAGAGGCGAAGATAACTGATCATCTTGGGATTTCTAAATGCAAGGTAGTTGCAAGTTGCAGTGGCATGAACAGCCACTAACAAACCTACGCACTTAAAATATTTTCAAGAACAAGCTTTACCAGACACTTGGGAACTGGATTTAGGTGAATCAATCAGTGGGACTCCACTATCTCATCAATCAATTCCTCATCTTTTTGCGTGAGGCTCAGTCTAATAAGTATAAAGTATAAAGTATTTACTTTACTCGAACGATAAGCTGGCCAAAATCTACCCATCCCTTCGTCCAGATTGCCCCAGATGTCATTATACCTCAGTCTCTCTGAGACATGTTTTCTGGACCTGTCCATCCCTGAGTAGCGTCTGGTCCTCATTTTCTGACTGTTTTGCAACACTAAGTAACAAAACAGTGATGTCTAACCCACTCACTGCCATCTTTGGGATAGTCCACCCAGAGGACAGCTTTCCATGTCACCAAAGGAATGCAATCGCGCTTGCTTCCTTGCTGGCGTGGCGAGTTATTTGGCGTAATTGTAAAGCAAGTGGAGCCCCTTCCTTTACTCAGCGGTTAGAAAAAAATCAAATTTGCTGTGTGTGGTTCATACCAAAAATTTGAGGAAACACGGTCCCCACTTATTAGTTATACTCAGGCACTTACATTCCCAACAAATGCCAATTGAAACTGATCTATAAAGTGGTTAATTGAATACTGATGATGTTCCTATTAAGAGGTCTGACTTGATTCAAGTGTATACACATGTACGTATACGTCAGCATATTCTGTATAGTGAAAAATATGAATAAAAAGAAGCTTTACCAGACTCAGTGCTCTCGCTCCATTCTCCTCAGTGGACTTCAGATTTGTTTTGCATTAGTGTTTTTTTTTTGTTTTTTTTTACACTCTGAACTCTTTCCACCAAGTTTTAGCTACAAAAGCTTGTCCTCAATCTCTACTGAGCAAAGTGTTTGGAGACTGACTTGTGAGTCTAGACATATGTAGACATATACGTATAGATATATGCACACAGATGTATACACAGATGAATACAAACACTAAATAGGAGATGGACAAAGCAAGTAAGTGGAGGAGAGGCATAAGGAAAAGCCTGGTCCATTTAGTCATCATCCTTATGGGCTTGTTGCCCAGCAAGAGAGCCATTATTGGCCCATCGTACCAGTGTCACACTGGCTCACAGTGAGCGGGCATACAAGGAAGTACATGTAATTGGCCTTATTTGTAAAGCCATAAACCCAGCAGGGGGGCATCCAGAGAGGTGAGGAGAGAGATCCTCCCATGTCATGTTGAACAGAGTTCAGATGCTACATCTTCTAATAAGACGTATTCAAATGAGAACATATACAAATAGCACAATAATACTCAAGAGTGACTTTGCAGAGAGTTGTCTTTGCGGTAGATGTGTACAAATGATGGAATTAAAAAAAAATCATATTTGGAACTGTTCTGTTCTGTTGTTGTATTTTTCATTTGGAGGCATATTAGAGTCATGTGAGACTTGGAGGCACGGACATATTATCACTTTATTGAGGTTTTATGATGAACATGTTAGTGAGCAGTTTACTATTTAGACATCCAGGTTACACAGAGCAACATTAGCATTGTTTTGGAGTTGTGTTTCTGTTAACTGCTCAACTTTTTTCACCAGCTAGTCCCCAAATTTGTCTGCCTGCTGTTTGACGCTGGGACAGTGGTGTACAGTAGTGATGTACAGTGGTGGTGTACAGTAGCTCCACCATGGCTTGTGCACCAGCCACCTGATGAGGCTCTAAACAAGGTAGATAAAAAAAATAAAAAAAACCTGAGAACCCAAACAGTAAAATCGCAGACTGTAAATAGTTTTTACTAGCACATCTTGTTTTTGAGTTATTTTTAATTTCTTCATTATTCATCTCCTGATGGTTTGTATTATTCAAGCTAGTGTCTGCAATCTGTTTAACAATCTACAGCTGAGCCTGAGGCCTGTAACATGTTTCTTTGTAGTTTTTCTGAACAATTGTTGTTCACTGCAGATTTTAATGTCTCATTCATTCAAGTAAATGTTTGCCAATGTTTTGGCACATGTGCAAAAGAGTAACTAAGAGTAACAACTGTCTACAATTTGCACAATGACCACTTGGCTCCCTGATCGAAACTGATGAGCTGATCCTCAGTGAAACAGGCATACACGTACATTCCGGAAATATCTGTGACATAATGGAGAAGAGAAAAAACAGACCACCTCTGCCACACTTAGGTTAAGTGATGAAGTAGTGTAATATATATTAAAAAATATATATATGAATTCACATTTTCAATCAGGTATTCAAGATTTTCAGGAACAAAGTTCCTTTCTGATAATATTTTTGGTTGTCAAAAGTAACATTACATAAAAGTTAAGCACAATAATGCTCAAGAGTGACTTTGCAGAGAGTGAAAGTAAAAAATTGTAAACTTCTCATGACGGCTCTCATTCATTTGCGCTCATACTGCAGGGAGACGCCACTGCAGCAGTGATGTCTTGTTAACTTCCTGTACTTTGCACATATCCTTTCACTGTGTATTAGTACTGTACAGTATTGATTTTGCCCAGGAGATTTTTACCTTTCCTTGAAATCTGAATCTAAAAAAGTAAGATACACAACAACATTCAGCTTGACAAAACTTCTTGTGCAGTACAGTGAGCAGTCAGCGTCAACAAAAGAAGAACAAAGCAGAGATTTACGGATACAAAACATTTCCAGGGTCGACCGTCATGATGAAGATCTAAACCTGTTCACCAGTACAGCTCACATGATCTTTGCAATTTGGTGGCATAGACCAATTTAATGGCATAATAACTTGGTTCTGAAGCTTAAATGAAATGTTTTGGGTGAGTTACTATTTTTGCAAATATGCAATAGAGTTATGATGGCCTGTGAATCTGTTGTGACAATTGCACTTACAGTTTAGAAAATTTTAAGATGGTAAAAATGAGTCACGACACTAACACACACAAAGGATGTAATGCTCTACAGTTTAGAGAGTGTGAGGTGGAGGTAGACACAAGGTCATTGTTTGACTTCTCAGAACAGCAGCAAAAAGGAGTAAATGAGCAACGTTCCCCGCTGCCTCACAGCTACCATCACAATGGCACTGACTGAATCGTAGAGGAATGTGTCTGAGCTGGGCAGCTTCCAGGTAACTACACACTTTTTAACCTGAGTAAATAAAGATATTACAAAGCAAATGCTGATATTATTACTTCATATTCTTCTCCCCCTTTTCTCTTTAAAGGGACAGTTCATGCCTTTAGTGCTATATATCTTTTTGTGTGTGCGTGTGTGTGTGTGTGTGTGTGTGTGTGTGGTGTGAGTTGCAGAGTTTTGGAGATATCAGCAGTGAAGATGTCTGCCTTCTCTCCAATATTGTGGTGCTAAATGGCACTGGGCATGTGGTGCTCAAAGCACAAAAAAAAAATCCATTTGAAAAATTCAAAATCAGTGTCTCTTTACTCAAGATAATCCACCGACGTTGTTGTGAGCAGTTTTATGCAAGAACTATTTATTTTTTTCTATCAGAAAGAAAGTAGTTCTGGTAGATTCTACTGCAGACAGAAAGTAGTTCCCACATGAACCTGCTCGCAACAAGGTCTGTGGATTATCTTGAGAGAAGGCAGACATCCCAAAACTCTGCAACTCACACCAAAAAAATCTCAAGGGATAAATAGCACTACAGGCCAGGGGGGGAGGAAAAATGTACTTTTTGATTTTGAGGTGAACTGTCCCTTTAATGTCTTTCTGTTTCTCATTCCTCCTGCCTCCTTTCTTAGTAAAGTAGTCCCTGAACAACGCACCATGTCAAAGTTATGCAACAAAACGAACCACCTGGTGATCCGACTGTTAAAAGACATTTAGCTAAATACAATCACAGCATATTAAACAATTTATGCTGTGCATGTGCGTCATGCGTCCGTGTGCACCTCCACTAAACCAGGATTTTGCCCGACAAACATCTGGGAATCATAAATAGAAAGAGAATAAAGCGCTCGACACAGCTGTAAAGGCCCCAGCTACTCCACTCCCCCGCTCCCTTCCTGCCTCTCCCTGCTTTCCAGACTGTCTGTTTCTTATCGTCCCAACACCTTCCCATAGGAGCTGCGGGCTTACAGCGGCGGAGGGCGGGAGAGAGGGTGAGAACGCAAGGAAGAAAGTAGATGGAAATGCAGATTAATGTACAGTAAAAAAAAAAAAAAAAAAAAAAAAATCCCGGGGGATTACAACAATCACATCAGCTTGTGCAAATACGTGCCCGTGGAAAATTCACATCATTATTCTACATATTGAAGTTGGTCTGGACTTAATGTTTGTACCAGCATGAGTGCAGCCAGATGGTCAATGTGCAATTTGTTCCCAACACTTAGAATTCATGTTGTGTATTAGAAAACAATGTTTCTAATAAATTATTGATATGGAAAGGCCTATTTTTCATCTAGAGTGTTTGTTATTCCCAATATAAACGGACAGTGACAGTGCAAGTGCTTTGAAATAAATCATTTTATTAAACAATGGATAAGTGCATGTATGGCATTTATATAGAGTGCGTTCATATGTTATACAACTGTCGGCTGTGTGACATTTTTAAATGTGAACAAATGAACAAAGAAATTTATGCATCACATCAGCTATGTGGGAACATAACGGGACAAGTTGGCAGGCCCCTTTGATTAGCCACATCCCGGCCTCACTGTCACTCTGCTGGACCCCTCTTGAGAAGAACGAGTGGTTCACAGCTTCCTGACGTCATACATTTCCCACAATTCTCAGAGGTATTTCTTAACTAAGTTTGTGAATTTCTCTCATTGCTGTTTCCTGAGTCACAATGAGCCTATAGCAGTATTTTTATCCCTTCCTATGCTTCCTATGCGGCCTTGCGTTGACCGCGCTCTTTACGGTCGTTGTGAAACAGCTGCTGACATCCTGTCAGCTCAGAGTGCGATCAGGTGCAACGGTCTGATCCAGGATGCCGTGGAGCAGGTCTCTCTGTCTGGGCACAAAAAAATCTCTGGTTTCCCATTGTTCGGCCAGTCCAAAGGCCCACTTCTGTTTCATTTTCCTTGCCGGACGTTATCCAGTCCCAGCTGTAGCATGGCTCTTATCCGCTCACCTCTTCTCCTCCTGGGGTGGTCACCTTCGGCAGTGCATCCAGCTGATCTCGGTACATCACATCACATCACATCTTTGTTTTCCAATGCTTTCGAGTGTATTTCTGTCATAGGTGATGCATATTTGGGCAATAAAGCTGAAAAAACAACACATTAAAGGAGAAAAGTCGTAAAGTTTTAAAGAGCCACTGGCTGCTGCATTGACATCTGTTGCTATAGCAACAAAATATTATTGTAGCATTATTATTGTGGATATATTTGATATGAGCATACGCAGACCACTAAATCCAGCAGTTTTACGCAACCTCTGCTAAATAGCCGTCATCTGTTTTTCTGGTGAAGTTTGTTGCTTGCAGACCGAGCCTGAAGAATAAAGTGCAGCAGCACACTTTCACTGTGCGGCATGTTTATGACTCAAATAACAGAGTCAAGATTATCAGAGGCTGGGGTCACAGACCATAAAATAAATAGTGGAAGCCAATGCAGAAGTGCCTTAAACCTGCATTCTTTCTAATGGCCAGCAGGGGACGACTGCACTGGTTTCAAAAAGAAGTCTGATTATAAGTACGTTTATTGCAAAATTACTTTAATTTATGACCTAAGAATCCAAATGGGTTTATTCTCAATCGCTAGTGTCAAGTCTTCTTCAATAAAGCAAGACATTCATTTTGTAAATTATGGTCACATTTAGAGCAAAAATTGGTGAGTTCATCCAGCGCAACTCACAGGGCTCATGAAATTCAAACTGCCAAACGAAACAGTCCTGATCAAATGTGGATCAATATTCTGTTACTACCTTGCCTACTTCTTGCCTCAGATGTTTTTAGAATCATATATTAGTGTACTGTTTAGCTGTAAAATAAAAAGATTGCGACCAAGCAGCTGCCTTTTTTTTTTCTAGCTGAGCAGACGAGCCAAAACCGAGCTGCACCCAACTTGCAAGCTCCACACTCTCAGCGCTGTGCGTGCTCTGTGTGTGCTTGGCTGGGGTGTGTGGTGGGTATGTCATCAAATGCATTCACTCTGAAGAACTTTTTTTTGCCAAAATATCTGTCTTTGGCGTTTGAATATGTTGGCCTAATGTGGCTGGAATGACCAAAATTTTAAATATGTCAGCAGCTCATATGAAGCTCAGATGGGACTAAAAGGTCATCTAACTCAAGTGTTATGCAGATGGTCACTCCAACAAATTTTTGTTAAGGCCAGTGTTTAATCCCTCCTGTGGGGGTCAGTCAGGCCAAAGCGTGAGTGAGAGAGAGAGTGTGTGTGTGTGTGTGTGTGTCTGTACACAAAGGCATGCAGTGCAACATTTAAGCTGTAGTGTTACTGTCAGTACTCCCGGGAGCAACACGTTACTAATCCCTTCATAATAGGAAGGATTTAAATTCAAGTTGACAGTTATTTCTTTTAAAAAGTGAAGGCCTCAGATCAATGTGTGTGTGTGTGTGTGTGTGTGTCTGTGCTTATGAATGGGAGCACGTCTACCTATATGCTCCTGTCCGGGATCGATCGAAGTTTTACCATCACCAGCATAGAGTACATGACACACACACACGCTGTTTGTAGGCACGTCCATCAATATTCATGAATGATGTATGTGCACATGTTTGTGCCTGCAGATTTGCATTGCACACAGACTTGCATACATACCTGGGGCTCAGGGGTCATTAAGGGGGGCGGTTGAACTCTGCCGAGAAAAAATATTGCCTCTCCCTACCTACAGTGTTATGTTGTCAGATTAAGTCAGGAAACAACATTTTCTTATTATAGCAATTTATGAAAATTAATTCCGGTAAAACAGGATCTATATAATAGACCTGACAGACAATCAGTTTCAGATGGCAGCTGCTTAAGTGTGTTGTATTTTCTCCACACAGCACAATCCCCACCTACAACAAATACTCTGTTCTGCTCTGTTCTTGATGCGTAACATGACTGTGGATGAGGACGGCATGAGCAGCAGCAGCTGCCGCTCGGTGTGTGTGAGAGTGAAAGAGATACACACAAAAAGAGAGTTCTTTGTTGAGCCGAGAAACGTGATCTGGCTACCTGGATTCCTGCATGTGCATGTGTGCAGAAATGTGCGTTTTTGTCTATTTCACAAACATGCATTAGGTCCATGCATGTGCGTCCTCTGCATCTGTCTTTGTGTGCATGTACACGAAAGCATCTCACAGTTGGAGCAGAGACCTCGGCCTTAAGGTTTTTGTATTGTGCACAGCAAAACATCAAATACCACTGAATGCTTCCAAGGTGGATCTGTATAACATCTGTGGCTTTGGTCCACTGGGCTGAACACAGTGGATTTATTTTCTGTTAGCATGCCTACAAGGTTAAACCACTGCTGGACTCAAGGGGGGGCGATCACCTCCCTGGTAATTCTTCTCCTTTTGACTTCTTCTGCCCCCTTGAGTTCACCAGTGGAGAAACAGTTGCAGCTTTGGTAGGTTTACGCACCAGAGCTACTTAAGCAGGTAGGTTTAGGAAAATACCATGTTTGGGGTTACCCTGTCCGTGACAAGTACTTCACTGAGGCGAGTCGCGAGACAAAAGTCACATTCGGAGTCCTGTGATGCACATGACATTATGTTCCTTAAAACTTTTAATAGCATTCTTTTTTTTTGCCCACAAGGAACACTAACCCTGATCCCCGGGGTGAAAGTCCTGTGTTTGTTTGAGCCACGCCCCCTCCTCCAAACACAGGCTCCTCCCTCTTTATACCATGTTGAAAGCCTGGTGTGTCTCTCTCAGCAACTAACAAGTACTGTGTGCATCTGTAGAAAATGAAAAAAGATCAAAATAATCTTTACACCAATTTCAATTCAGCATTACAATGGCGGACCCCGCCACTACCAATAAAAACTACTGTTGAATGAAGTAAATGCGGAATGTAATTAGAATACAGGAGGGAAGGATATAGGCTATTCCATTTAAAGCTGTAACAATTAGTTGATTGATTGATTGAAAGAAAATCTGGCACCAACTATTTTGATAATGGATTAATCGTTACAGTCAATTTTCAAGCAAAAACATTTGCTTAATGCTACTACAAGGAACTTTCATGTTTAGTTAGTTTTAGTTGAGACCCCTATGGACAAAAGCAGTAGTGTTTCCAATGCCATAACCACAAATATAACGTAAAAATGAGATTATCTAAATTAAAATCTTGTTTAAATCTTACCTACGTAGGTCACATCGGTATTAAATTGAGGCTGTTTCATGACCAGTTAAAAACTGCTTGTAGTAGCTTTAAATGCAAGAATTTGCTGCTTTTCTTTGTCATTTATGATGGTAAATTAATTAATCGGTTTGAAGACATCAGTACAGGCTGTGGGAAATTGTGATGAGCATATTCCCACTTAACAATTAATCGATTAATCGTGAAAATAACCGGCAGATTGAACGATAATGAAAATAATCATTAGTTGCAGCCCGAATCCCACTGAAGCTGTGCTTTACTTTACATGCAAAATGAATGTATTTAGTATATGATATAATTCAGGTTTTCATATGTTGTTGTTTTTACACAGAACAGTGAGTTACTCTTTGCCAGTATGGTAAAATATTTGTTTTAAGGCAGCATCAGCACATTTATAGATCAGACATGTTACATCCACAGCGTCTTATGTTTACCTGGTATCACCATCCACTGAAGGGTTTTCAATTATACATGTGCACATAAGTGTGCATGAGAAAAGAAAAGGTTCTGGCTCGTGCAAAATGAGTCAAACATGGATTATAAAGCAGAGAGTGTGTGGGCTGTGTTTTTGTAATGGAGTATCACTGTATGCTCACTCCGTCTGTCTACTCATTGGAAAGCTCCCTCATGCAGGCAACTCTCATCCCATGCCAGCACTGATGTCATAAGTGGCCCCATTTCTCTGCCTCCTATTGGTCCGTTCAGCGTGACACCGCTCTCCTGTTTGACGTACAGTTAACAAACTCACGTCACTGTAGTAAGTGGTCTGATCTCTCTCCCTCTCCCTCTCACACCTTTCGGCTTTTTTTTCTTCCCCTTTTCAGTCATTTGTTTCTGCCCTCTCTTCTTCTCATGCTGCAATAAAAGGAAACACCCAGTGAGCCGTTTGCTGATTGGCTCAGACAAAAGCAGCCAGTGATGCGTGTAGCTGTCAGAAACAGGAATAGACCTCCATACAGCAGGACCTCGTGTGTTTGTGTGTGTGTCTGCGTTCAGTGTGTGTTTATATCACAGATCTCATCACAAAGGAGAGCCCGCCATGAGCGCGGGTGGCGATAAGTGCCTACGTCACACCTCTTAGTCTGAGTGTGTGTATATGGTCATGTGTCCTCTTGCATGATACGTTCTCTGCTATTGTGTTCCTGATTCTGCATCCACCTGATCCATTCTTGGTTTGAAATTTCATCCGGTGGACATTTATATTCATCTGTAGGAACCTTCAGTAAAATGACAAAGCTAAACAAATATTATAAAACAAGCTGCTCTAAAAGATTTTGTGTCAAATTATTGATTTGTTTTCATACATAACCATGTTACAAGCAGGATAATGTTCCGTGAGCAGGTCATTATTACCTTCATGTCCTTCATCATGATATAAAACATAAAAAATTAAAAATTAAAAAAAATTTCAAAAGTAATGCTGATCAGCTGATTGACTAAACTATCTAGAAAACCAGTTATAGTAGTGTAGTGATCTAAAAATAGTATTCTGGTGTTTAAAAATGAAGATACAATACAGTAGGAAGAACTGGACACCAAATGGTACAAATTTACCACAGATATGCAGCCTTTCCAAGGTAATCACCAGCACTGGGTTATTAAGTGTAACAGTCGTGCAAAACCAAATATTTCAGGCCTTTTATGAAACCTGCATTTCATATTAATTCAAGCCATTTTAGCATCACAGAGAATGGACATCACATACGTCCACCTGATAGAGAAAGCTCTCAAGCGGCTGTATTTCTTAAGGATACTTACAGTAAGAAGGAAAAATTCCTGTGCCAAGTTCTTGTTAACTTCTGCACAGGAGCAATTTAAAGCATTCTGAAAACATCACAAACTGGCATAGGGATGTGCACGGCTCAGGACAGGAAGATTCTGCAGCAGGTGATTAAAACCACCCCAAACATCACTGAACACCCTTCTAAGGAGCATCATGGGTATCGGGGAGGTGAGGTTCCTGCGCTGAGCCCAAAGGTTATTAAAAGACAACATCCACTCCAGACAAAGCCTGTTCACCCTCAGTATCCGCTGCCGTACCACCAGACTGAAGAGCAGCTTCTTCCCTCAGGCCGTGAGACTTCTTAATTCATCCTCAGCACTCCTCCGTGCAAATTATTAACTATTTAGTCAACCAATCAACTATATATACATTTTATATATAACATTTGTTTTTGTGAAAAGTAGAGGGGTGATTCTCCCTGCCCCTGGTGATGGCCCCCGGGTGCCCTCGTGTTTTAAAAGAAATGACATAGATGTGCCCTATTGGATGCTCCTATGGTGGATAAAATGTGGTAAAATGCCCTCTATAGTGCCCTCCCAGTGGAGAAAATGTGATAAAGTACCATCAAAAGTATGCTTCCAGTGGACAAAAAAATAATAAAGTGCCCTTAATGTGACCCATAAAGTGCCCTTTCAGTGGTCAAAACATCTTTATGGTGCACTTTTAGTGGAGAAAATGTGATAAAGTGCCATCTTTAGTGCCCCTCCAATAGAGAAAACATGGTAAAGTGCTCTCTATCTTTTAATCTAAAACAGGGATTATAACAGTTGCACCATAATTGCATCACTATTTTCCCCACTGGTGCCCTTTTTATTTATTTTTTTTTGCCCCTGCCCCTCAGACAGCCACCACAGGATGCATTGTGTCCTTGTACAGTTACAGTAAAATGGAGCGTACAGAAGGATTTAGTCCCTTTGAATGTGACAGTGGTGGCTGCTGGCTGTCTGAATCTGACTTCAGTAAATGCAGTTCAGTTTTCCCTCGTGTCTCAGGAATGGCCAATCATCCAGGTGACATCAAGCTAACAGCAGGCCTGCAGGCAGAAACATATCGATCACAGCGTTCAGACTGTGTGTGACAGTGGGAGCGGTGTTTTCGAGAAACACCGGGGCCCCTTGATAACAGGACGGTCACGCTTGAATGCCACAAGGCATCTTAACATCACTGCCAATGAAATGCATTGACTTAATTCCGCTCACGGTGAATCCATCTGTAAGTGCATTTTCTTTTAGTCTCAGTATTGATCAAATAGTTAAGATGATTCATAAAAGATCTGAGGATTTTTAAAAGCTGCATCTGGTGGTTTGTTCTAACTTCACCGGTCCATATCATCCTGTGATGCGTGTTCCTATCATGCGGCCTGACTCAGTGTCCTATTTTTTTTTTTTCAAATGGTGATGAGGAAGAACACATTATTTTTCCTTCAACGGTCTTTCACATGGCTTACCACTGATACTGAGCGGGTGTGTAGTTGCGGAGGGGGCTGCTGGTGCATTTGCGTGCGTGTGGACGTCGGAAGTTACACGAGAGGTGCATCGCATGTGGGTCTGTTTTAGCATTCATGCATATGTGAGTAAATGTTTGCATGGCACAGGATGAGGACACGCATGAGGGAGCACCAGCCTGCAAACTGCATCCTACATGCAAATTAGGGATGGTGACTTTCTCGCTCTGTTTTTTTTTTTTTTTTTCTTTTTTTTACAGATCAAACA
>JAJHUR010137925.1:0-30934 GCA_027495735.1 Lutjanus campechanus
TTAAACTTATCAACATCACCCTGTTTTGATTTTTCACACTGACATCTTCACTTGTCTGGATTTTTAACTTTTGTTTCTCTGATATCTGTCACTACAGCTTAACATAAGCCACCATATACTGTGTATATTGTTTATGGAGTATCAGCAAAGACAATAACTAGGCTTGCTAACCTGCTACATGCTATAAGAAGGGGTTGCCTAGTGTGATCTCGTCTAACATGTTCACTGCTCTGTGTGCCTCCCTGCCTGTGTACATGTGTGTTGGTGTGTGTCACTAGTGTGCTGAGGTGCTATGTGGGATGCCAGTGGCCTGCATGCCGGTAGATAAGAGTTTGGTAGAAGGTTAGCGGGTTTACCTGGTCCAAGGTAGAGTACCTTGACTTGAGCGTGATGACCTCATCCAGGTGAGCCCTGAATTCTCTCCGTGAGGCCTGGGGGAAGCCACAGGATAGTCACTCACCTTCATGCCACGCACACGCTCACACAGGTGCAGGCAAACAGGCATGCACTCTGCCCACTCTGATCAACACAACACATCAGTTAGTGGTGCTTTTTAAGAACACAGTTGCTCACACACACACACACACACACATAGTCACCTCATCGTTTGCACACAAATGCACCAAAAGGAAAAAAAAACACACACACACACACACACACACACACAACACACATGCCAGAACTAAGCCAGTACTAACCTGACACACACTCTACAATCAGACCAAAGGAAATTTGAAAATAAAAAGATGTGGCAAACAACTCAGTAGAAAACACTAACCACCAACAACACAAGAAAACCAAAGATGGATGAAGAACAGAACCAGTTCAGTTCCAGTGGACACGTCCCTCTATCAGTCTGAGTGCAAGTGGGAGTTAAATAGTGAATCTGAGTGAGTGCTTGACCCCTGGTCGTACCCAAGGCCTCTGTCTGACAACATGTGAACGGCTGAGAGGGGAAATACAGATTATTGGTGATGGCACTACAGTAATCCAGTTACACTGACCTGTTTGGTCCTAAACATTAAATCGTGTTGCTACAGTAACGGCTCAGTAACTGGATTACAGTTACTCTCAGGAAAAGAAACAATGATTGGACTTTTATGCCATATTTTGGCCATTTTGGATTAAGATCTAATGGGGTAAACTCAGCTGTTTGAAAAAGTATGACTGAGACTGGATCTTTTTTTAGGCCAAGATAGAAAAAATGATAATGATTTATAAGCTAATATCTGTTTTGTTTTTTTAAAACTTGAATGCAATAATATTTTTGCCGAGGATCTCTTAAATTAAGTTATCAAAGGACTGTGACCTAGATACACTATGTGCTGAGCAGCACATTTTACAGTTGAAAAAACACAAACAGAAAATATACCAGAAAATTTTAAACAATAAACTTCCCTGGAAATTAAATTAATAAAAACTAGAGGCAACAACACAAATTCTACAAAAACACAAGATAAGACAAAGATGGAAAATATAAAAATGAAGCCTATAAAACTTGAAAAAATCTAAATTATAATAAACTTGACTGAACCACTGAACTGGGCAGAACAGCATCATAAACACATGAATTTCTAAATGTCCTTAAACATATAGTACAGTGTGTTTGGCATTTCTGTGCTGCAGTTTATTGTTTCTCAAAGGAATAATTTGGATTTATTGATGTTGGGGTGTATGAGGTACTTATTGATAGTCAGTGTAGTAAGAACAGTAAATGATCGTCAGAATACAAAATCATTTGTGATTCATGATTTTTGAAAAACCTTCAAAATGTCTTCTTGTGCCTCCTCACCTGTGACAGCTGTGGCAGCAAACATGTTTTCAGGTCATCACATTCTTAAGAACGCTTTGAGGGAATTTGCTTCAGACTTGGCACAAACGACCACTTGGACTCAAAGATGTACTGATTAGATATTGGTGGTTAAAGGTCAAGGTCACTATGATCTCATGTCCATCCTGTTTTCCTGAAGGTGATGTCTCAGGAATGCATGGAGGGAATTTCTTTAAACTTGGTACAAGCGTCCACTTGGACTCAGGGATGAATTAGTCTACCACTGCCATGATCGGTTAGTTTGTTTGGGGACAGTTCGGATACACCGAAGTCATCCAATAACACACACTTTGGAGAGAGCAATAACTGGATTTTCCTGTCGAAAAAGGCTGTCTGATGGCAAGGCAAAGTGCTGAAAATATTCTAAATATAGCGTACATTTAACTTACATTAAACTGATATTGATTTTTAAAGGTAGACCCTTTTTAAGTGGCTAAAATACTTTTTGCTGCTTAGCCTGTCCACAGCAGTATGTTCGTTGGCTTCCATGCTGTGGCTTTTTATTACAGTACACATACATACAGTAATACACTTGACAGTGGATAAGCATTTCATACAACCTCACTTCAAAAAATCTAAACTATCCTTTTAAGGCTGACATACTGTACTTTGTAATACAGTATGCATGAAACAAAAGACACAATTGGCTAAAATATTGGCCTGGCAGAATTATTCTAAGTATTTGTCAAGCTCAAAAACATATTACAAGTAATGTGTCTACAGTAATCCAATTATGGTAATGTAACCTGTTTATCACAAGAGCAATAGACAGTTATTGCATTACAATTTCTTTTGGGAAAAGAGATTTTTTCTCATTTTCCATTTAGAATAAGGTAGCAAAATTATCACTAAGCTTAAGTGATAGAAAATAAAATTAAACTGAACATTTCCTCCCACCACATTTGAGATGATTGTTTTTAAGTCCTCTTTGCGAACTCTTTTCCAGATTGCATTACTGCACAATTACAGGTAATCAATGGATTCCGATATCACATTGGACAAGTGTCAGCACTCTTCCATGCCCTTGCACTGAGGCCATGTCTTTATCACTTACAGATCAGAGTCATTGGGCCCTGACCAGAGTAACAAGCACAGAGAGTGAGCTGCAAGGGCTTACGGCACATTTCCCGGGCCTTTTTTTTGGTCTATTTACAAGCTGCTGTGTGTGTGTCTGTGTGTGTGTGTGTGTGTGTGTGTGTGTGTGTGTGAGTGTTAAAAGGAACTGAGGTGTGTACACAGAGGGAGAGAAACGCACTTTGTTTGTGCAAGCAATATCACTTTCATTCAAATACATAATTCAGGCATCTTTCAACTTCAATTCTGAGGTTGAAACGCAGTGGAGGAATATGCCAAGTGATGGAGGTTTGTTTATTTTGGAGTGTGAGTGTGGAAAAAAACCAAGGCGAGGGTTAGATACAGTACGTGTACAGGACATTTTTTACTACAAGACAAAATCAGAGGAAAAAAACATAACAAGACCACATCCACACCAAAACAGAGAGGAACGAACAGAAAGGATTGTGGGTAGTGTGTGGAAAACCACAGAGAGACAGCAGGAGGGCAGCAGGCAGGACAACACAAGGGACAGGATAGGAAGGTTTAGGAAGGGAGGAAGCAATCATGCCAGGCAGGAGGTAGGAAGAAGTGCGTTTGGAGAGGGAGGGAGTAGAAACCGATGCCATGGTGACGGCCGTAACGATGCATTAGAACCCATGCAGGAGTACCTCAGCAATGCTTAGGGTGGATGAACAGGAGGGGAGCCGCGCCTGGTGCCGCGAGAGAGAAGAGGAGGGGAGAAGAGAAGAGGGTTAACAGAGCCAAAGCCGGGTTGAGCAGGGGGACAGAGGCACACAGAGACTGACGGCTGAAGCAGACAGCGCCCTCTGTCTTTCAGGAGGACATCTGCGTGACAGGTCTCTGTGTGACTGTCTCGGATGGGCCAAGGCAGCCAAGGGCATGACGGACAGTACAGGACAGGACAGGACAGGATAGGACAGGACAGGACAGGTCAGGACAGCAGGTAGGAGTTGCACGGGGCTTCACCCCTCCATCAGAACAATAGGAGAACAGGTTTCACAGCAAACATCACACATTTTGAACACTGTGTCAAATGCAGCTTAAATGTTTTAACTTGTTTGCCAGGTGTGGACATTCATGTGACCTGATAGCTAAACTTACGTCCCACTGCTCTGAGAAGACACGTAGAGACAGTCCCTCCAAGGAGTTGCAATGTTGTAATGGCAACGATTCACACAAATGACTTGGACTCGAGTGTAAAACGCGAGTGTTGAAAATTACAGACAGAGATGCAACAACTTCCAACTTGGTTTGACTTTTGAAGTTGCACAAAGAACAGTAAGTCAAGCTTAATATCAACATAGTTAGCGAGCTTATTCCTTGCTAATCGTAGCTTAACCACTACGTACCTTTGTAAATCAATGAGGCTGGAAACTTACTGTTACATTGTGACTTGTTTAGGACTCAAAATTTGAGACTTTATTGAGACTTTCGTGAAAAGATGTGAGACTTACTTGTGACTTGCAAAATATTGACTTGATCCCAAGTCCTTTTATATGTAGTGCATTACTACAGCCAAAGTACACACAGTATTGAACACAATCAAACCCGAGCTACAAATCTGATGACTTGAGACTCGACTTGACAAAATCAAAAAAGAACTGCAACTCGACTTGGAGTTTAACACTAATGACTTGTGACTTCACTTGGACTTCAGCCTTTTGACTTGAAAATACTTGAAATTCATCCTGTCTCTGTGAATTCTGCATGAGCTTGCAATTTTGTCCAGCCCTGGCAGTTTTTTCTGCAAATTTGACCAACAACTATTCCTTCCTGCGAATTCCACCAATCATAGCGATTTCCTGCACAAATGTTAATTTCTTATTTTTTTGTATCTTTATTTTTGTATTTTGTCACAGGTAGTGAAAAGAACACCAGGGTCGTCAATGTTATTGACATTTATCAATGCTCTGTGCACATTTATAATTTGGAACTTTGTATTCGCTGTTTTGACCGAGATGTAGCTCCAAAAACATTTTGCGTCTTTGTGGAATACCGCTCGAGATGCGCTTTTTCATTTACAAATATTTTCTTAGAATTCATCCTGAACCTTTTTGGTAAGATATGAGACAAAGTACAGTTTTCTTCTCCCTGAAACAAGTTACTTTTTTTTTTCTTTTTTTCAATTTTCACTTGCTCTTACAATTTCATCACAAAAAATGCCAAAAAGCAATGTAACATGCATCACAATTATTTTAAAAAGGTGGTGTGAAATCAGGCATATTCAGGCTTCAAAAAATACCCAAAAAGCCAGTGAAATAATGGGAGGAGGATCTTCCTGTTGAGTCTTTTCACAGAGACTGAAAAGAGTGGCAGCTAACTGTTAGCAATGACAGCAGCCAGTTGATTATCTGAAGTTCACTATCAAGATGATTGCTATTTTTGCTTAAAATGCCCATCCATAATTGCATCCTCAACATCACCACTCAATAAGTTTGTCATTTTCTTTCGCTAAACTCAACATGTCAAGCAAGGAAGTGCAGCGTCAAGAGTAAAGATCTTCGAATGAGTGTTTTTTGAAAAAGTTGCAAGCAGCAACACCAGAGGCCAAAACAAGCCAAACAGGTACTTTTGGAACAGGTACTGCACTAGTAGCAATAAAATGAAGATATAAACAGGCTCATTTTCTTTGTGGCTTGCGTGAAAAGAGACAACACAGAGATCATTTGTGTTTCAAGCCCCGACCTGATGTGTAATGTATCAATTTCTTTCAAGTATTTATTATGGTTTCTTCTGAAATAACATGCATTCAGATAACACCACTGAAATAAACTGCAATATGACAGAAAACCTGCAGTTTTCCATTAGTATTTACCCCTATGTTAGGTCGTATCAATGGTGTTCAAGGACACACAAATCCAAATCAATTGCAACTGATAAAGGATACAGACCTCACTACAACACAGTTCTGTAATCAATACAAGTGTCAATGATTGATCCAAAATGTCTCCGACTTAATATCCTTTCTTCCAATCATGGAGACATCTAACACGACATGTAAACCAGAAATCACATGGGAAATAAAATGAGCCAGGAAGCTGCAATGTAATTTCTTTCTGGAGCCCAAATGTATCACCTATTACTGCTCTACTGGGGTCTGCTGGTTGGAGCATTTTCATTCATGCTGTGGTAAGGCACTTTTAATAGCAACGCCTCCACCAAAAGGCACATGAAGACTTTTATTACCTCCATTAATGAGGCTAGAAAGAGGTTACATTTCTGCCTTTTTTAACAAGATATTTCAGGAAGTTACACCACGTTTCCCTAAATTCTGATGAACAGATATCAGTTTTTAGAGGCAATTATGATCTATAGTTGTTTATTTACTGATGGCAGTAGGAGTAGGAGTCATTCATGTCCAAGACGGGGGCTGTACAGCACTTCATTCATGTGTTTTGTTTTTTTTTGTTTTTTTTGTCAAAATATCAAAAACAAACGACCACAACACAAACATGGCCATCTGCGTTGGCAGAGGTTTTTGCTGCTCCAAGAGCTGTTCCAGCTCCAACATGACATATCGCTGGGAAATTCATTTAAAAATATCACTTTCATTCCTGGCAAAATAATGGCTGGTGTGAAAGCCAAGCTCACTATGAGTTATTACTGAAGTCATTGGATAATTCCCGACCTTTCCTCATGAAACAGTAACATTTTAGATTATGTAATAAATTGCCTTTTTTTAAAGCGGGGCTGTCAAGGAGACGAGCATCCCATCCCTCCTAATTGAAATGCTGTAGATTCACAGTAGTTGCCCTCCTCAAACTCACTGCTCAGATAATGGACACTGGCAGGAAACCGCAGGAGGCTACAAATTGAAACTCGGGAGTGAACTGCACAAGTATCTCTTAAATACTGTACGAGCAAGGTAGCACTCTGTTAGGAGAGAGCAGAACTTACCAACATCGAATGAACCTTTTTGTCCACTCCAGTCTAAGATATTTATTTTATGATTGTCATGCAAGTGGCAAGTATTCTGAAACTACCTAGTGCACTTGTTAAAGTGCTGCCATAATGTTGGTTTTAATGGTGGGGTGCCAAAGTTGAATGTCTTCAATTTCTACACATACTGAAATGACCTTTTAATGCAAAACCTGGAAGAAAAATATTCTGTTAATTCCATCATTACCAGACCAAATTAAATGCAAATTTTAAAGGAGCAATATGTAACAACTGTGCATCCAAGAATGAATACTGCAGTGAATATAGAGAGTTAGAACAGTGAACAGTACAGTAAATCCTCTTAAAAATGTAGTCTATGGTTGAAGCGAGTTGTCTCCCACCGCCCCCTTTTAAACAGACTTCAGCGGGCTCAGGCAGGCTTGCAGGAACACTACAGGAGTGCAAGATGAGTAACAAGAGACGATGAGTCCTGTAAGCTGATCACCTGTTTATAACTGTCAGTTGTCTGTCAATGTAAATCTAAGCCGATTTTCTTGAAAACAAAAGCCCACTGCTCTGAGAATACTCACACTCTGGAGTTGGAGTTCAGTGACTGCCTGCTTTCTGCCTGCCGGACTCCATTAACATATTGCTCATTTGAACCTTTATGAACATCTACTCCTTCTAAAAGATTATTGATGATTTCCTATGACTCATAAAGAGACACTTCCTCATTCGGCCAACATTTGGTATGAATTTGAGCTCCAACTAAAGTGAAACAACAACACAAGTTACACTGCAGCTGTACATATTTCCCCTTTAAAAATTCAAACTCTTTAGAAATAAATCATGTCTCACACGAGACAAAACAATTTGTTTGGTTCTGGATTACAGCCGACCTCACTCTGTAGCTCAGTCATTAAAGGTACCCTCTGGATTCTTTTTTATATAGTAAACAAAGTTTCTGTTTGCTTTCATTGTTTGTCACCAAAACTCACTGCGTGTGTCCTTGAGGTCTAGCAAATGTGTTGAGTGCAGTTATTTCCTCAAAAAACATTTGCGAAGGCAATTTATATTTTGTTTACAGTCTTCTTCACCACTGCCTTTTGTTGGTGCATCACCACCACCTATAGTTAAGTGAGTAGTGTGAAACTGTTGGCAGGAATGTGTATCACATTAGCAGTCGTCAAACACTCCACAGGGAACAATTAAAATCGATTCTGAACACACCACTGCCATATATTCAAGAGTAGGGATGGCTCAAACCCACTTTTTAAATTTTTTCCAATACAAATACCACAAACTCCAATCTGACATTGTCTTTTCCCCTCTCATAAACAACTGACCTGTTAATAATACATTTGTATGGATGCACTTTGCTTAACTTTCTTCTTATCTCCTTATTTAAACACATCTTTTGGCAGTATTTTCGAATGATCAGCACCATTCAAATTAAAATATTTAAATGTAGTTTATAAATATAGTTTAAATCTGAGCATTTAAAATAAAAATTACTGGAATAATAATTCCAGTGTAAAATACTGGATATGACTCAACACTCAGTGGAGCCCATTGCTAAGCTTTTACATGATAGTGTTGGCTAATAGATTGCATTGGATTATGATGATTTTTTTTTCTTTTTGATATCTGATCAAGAAATTTTGGTCAGTATTGGACTGATAGTAAGTATCAGATCAGTACATCCCTATTTATACTCATGGCCGCTCTGACTAGGGTTCCTGCTTCCTTTGCACTTATCTTCTCTACTGTAGAGCTTCAGAAAATGTAGACTCACACATGTAAACAAACTGGCGAGTGCAACGGAACGGGCAGATTTTAAGTAGGCGGCAAGTGGCAGGCAAGTAGATCCCTCCACTGTTGGCTACATCTAAATTCTGTGTTACCTCAGGTCAGATTTATAGAGACAAGAATTTCAAATGATACGAGTAAATTTTAAGTTTATAAAAGTTTTATAAAACTTAAAAGCAGATGAGCTGTCCCTTCCTCCCCGCCTCAAGTACATACTTCTGATGTGTGCATCCTGATCGCTATGTTTCTTATAGTCCTCATAACCTATGTGCTGTTAGTGGCTTGGGGCTACAAATCCACTGCCCACAGGTTGATGCTCTGAAGTGTCCCGACCCTAGTGAAATAAGAAAATACAGGCAGAGGGCTGAGTCTCTGCAGATACAGACACCACCACACACTTCTTGTGAGCCATAAGTGATGATTCACAGGGGTTATTTTTATATGAGTCTATACATCGTTTCTTTGGAAAATCCTACTCATTTTGCCTTTAAAGCAGCAATATGCAGTATACAATTGTGGTAAAAAATGAGCATTGCAGTCCAAACAGTGAGTTGGTTTATTACATAGTTTGAAATCCTATTTAATATACAGCCTATGATTGAAGCAATTTGTTTCCCCCTATCCTTTCCTCCCAAGACTCAGAAGAACTCAGACAGACTGGATGAACACTGCAGGAGCACAAGACGAGTGCAATATTGTAAACTGACAATAACAAGCGAGGATGAGTCCTACACTTTAAGTTGTCAGTTGTCTGTCAATGTAAAGGTAAACTCTGGAGTTTGAGTTTGGTCACCGGTGCCTGACTCACTGCCTGCCAGACTCCATTCACATATTGCTCAATTTAACCGTTATAAACATCTAGTCCTTATTAAAAGATTATTAATGATTTCTTATTACTCATAAACAGACACTTGGTCAGTCTGCAAACATTCTGCTTTAATTCTAACTGTAAATAACAGGAAACAGACAAACAATAACACAAGTTGTGGGCCAGAGGACACCACAGCTGTAGTGTTGCTGTCAAAGAAGAGAGTATTTCAGCTTATATCATTGCCATTTTATGATTTAGTACAGTAAATATATTACAGATTTCTCTTTTAAGGAGGGTTGAGTGGCTTGAAATAGGTTGTTTGGCAGAGTTTGTCAAGTCTCTACAATGGAGGTGGTGAGTGTAAAGTCAGCACGAGCCACAGTCAGAATGGCCTCAATTATGAAAATGAGACCAATAAATTTGAGAAATAGATCAGAATTTTCCCTGGCCCTGAGAAAGGAACAACATTGGTTTCTGTCTGTTTGACACACAGAACTACATCACACACTCCCAGTCATGAGTATCTGTTATTAGATTACACATTCCTCATATCCAAACTGAATTATAGATTCAGTCTGATCAGCGTAAACATCTTCTGAACGATATCACACACTCTGACTGTGCAGGATTCTGATGACTTGCTGTCTTTACTTGTCAAATTAAACTTGTGTGCTGTCAGTGCCTTAAACTGATTTGAAGTTTTGTGCTTACATCTTCAAAACAGCAAGTTATTGAAAAAGAAAAGCTCCGCTCCCCTCTGAATAAATACTAAAGGTGAGAAATAATCCACAGCAACCAGTAAGCACAGCTGACCAGAAGCATGTGCTGCATGCTCCATCGCCAAGTGGCGGCCATTCATCACCGTCCTCCTACTGCATGGCCTTCTCAGTGTCTACATGTATTAGAAATTAATGAGCTATTGAGTGAGTTGCTGGCGTGGCAGAGAGTGAGAGCTAACACAGATGATTTGACAGGCCCATGTTTCCCCCCTCCGCTGCTTCTTCTCATCAGCAGCCCACATGGTGAATGAGCACGCTCAGTTCAGCTGGTCAGACAGTCTCATCCATCCCTTCTTACTGCCTTTCATTTCCTGTCTGTCTTCTCCCCCTCCGCTGTCTCTCTGACTGTTCGTCTCTCCGTCTCTTTCTGTCTCGCTATTCAAAGCTCTCTTGTACCCTTTCCATTCTCTCTCCATCACCCTCCAGGCAAACTCTCAGAGTCAGTGGGCGTGAGTAACTCGAGACAAATATAATATCGCACACAATTCATGCAAACTTCACACATACAGACGCATGTTCGCAATGCATGGAAACACATGTTAAACACTCTCTGACATTGATATATATATAGTTCACTTGTAGATATCCTTACTTTTATCTTAATAATAACAAAAAAATAAAAATCCCAAATAGTCCACACGCTCTGTACACACATGAACAAGCACAGTGGACTCAACTGAAGTGATTTGGACTTAAAGCCTTAAGCAATTTGACCCAAATGGTCTATGGGTACTACGAGCCAAATAAAGCAAGGGAGGGTGGGCTGAATGCATTAATCAGAGACAAAAGAGCACTTTCCATCTGGCCGTAGCTACTTTAATCTGGTCTCTGCAACAATATATCACATATATTAAAATACATCCTGTGTCCTATACGACCAAGCTGTCCCCGCCATCCCTCTGCACCTGACATTAAGCAGGGTATAGGATCTTTCTTCACAGCTCCATTAATATCAAACTGCCTTTCCTGTCCAGTTATTGAAAGCTGTTGTCTCTCTCTCACAGAGAGGATACACACTCCAGTTTGACATGCATGTTTCTGTTTTCCCCGAGGCGACGTAAAGATCGGACTAAGCAGATTTTTCAAAAAGGGAAAGAAGAGAAGCACACTGCAAAAATCTCCTTATGAAGTCATTCTGTGTTGAGACTTGAAAGTCTTATTTTCCTTTTACAAAATTTAAAAAAAATCTGTCAGTCCAGTGAGAATATTACATCACGTCTCAGATGCCAGTCAACTTGTTTCATATATTTTCTCGGATCACATTAAAATTTAGTGCAGCAGCGCGCATTGTTCTGTCTAATTTTAGATACTTCTAGAACACACAGCTGGTCACAGGTTGAAATGTTTGCACTGACATTTTTTAAAACTATTTTGAAGATATAATAAGACATTTTGGAAATTTGCTTATTTTATTTCTTGCTGAGAGTTTGATGAGAAGGTTACCACTATGACATCTTTATGGTTAATTTGAAGCAACAGCCAGCGGCAAACTAACTTGGACTGGAAAAACTGGAAACAGCTAGCCTGGCTCTGCCCAAAGGTCAGTTTGTCTGAAAGCACATCTTAAGCTCACTAATAAACATATTATATCTTGTTTGTATAATTTGTACATCAAAGAAAGTGTAAAAATGACAGCTTGTGGTTTTACTGGGGGAAGTAGGGGAGTCTTGCCCCTGTATTGTTGTCAGAAAACCAGCAGAGACTCTAGAAAGTCACTGTAGGAGATATAAAGGGTTAGTTAGTCAGATTTAAATGTGCTGGTTGGTGTGTTTTGTTACCTTTGACAGACCTGGACCAGCTGTTCCCCCTTGTTTCCAGTCTTTGTGCTATGCTTAGCTAACCAGCTGCTGGCATTTATTGTACAGACATGAGATTGTTTGAGATCAAAATGAAATCATTTAGAGTGAAAACAGGCAACTTTTCAGCCCTGTAGCATTTCCAAATGCTGTTATTGTTTGGCTGCCGTGGCAAAGACAGTGTTGAAATCTGTTCTCTCATTGATATGTGTTCCCCCTCACGTTACTCTGCTTTACTTAACCATAACCTATCCTTCAACCACACAGGGCACTGCTATGGGAAACACTGTCTGACAGGGGAACACACTTTGACACATAATCATATCGCTCTGAGTTCCTTCAGAGTCGGAGCCTAGTTCCTTTAAGAAATTATTAACAGGTTGGAAACAAAGAAGCATGTTCACTGTCTGAAGAAGTGCATTTAAATTGTCACAAATGTAAATCAAATTAGTTTTTTTAAATGAAATGCACTGCATAGTAATAACATGTATAACAATAACATAATAACAAAAACAGAGTAAAATTAATGCTTTGCAAAAGTAAGAACCTACGGCAGGGGTTGATACCAGGCTGGACTGACATTCTCAAGAAAAAGTGTGAGTTTGTTCTTCATGTAGGCTATAATGGAGACATAAATTTCCCATTTTTTGACAGATATTTGAATAGTGAAAGTGAGACTTATGGGGAACCAGATACTGTCATTATTCTATAGCCGTTACACTGCAATCAACATATACTTCGTAATGATAGGTCCGTTTCCAATTTAAGCAAACAAATTCCCAAAATATACAACTATTACTTCAAGAAAATGTAATTTTCACTACTGGGTTATGCAGAGAAATAACTTGGAAATGAAAGGTTTTTCAGTTTATTCTTGTTGTCTTTTAGATGTTTGGTAAACAGAAGCCAAACATTATCTATATCTTTGTTTTGGTGTCTGTGTAAAACAGCCAGAATTAACAACTTGTACAACAAAAAAAAAGGCATTAACTACCCCTGCATGGATCTATTCTTCACACACTGTGGGAACGTTTCTGTAACGCAGCATCGATAACGCTGCAAATTTATCGCTGTACCTTACATATCGGTAAGAGTCTCCTCTCAACAGCCACATCAATATCCTGCTGCTTCTCCCTGTCAGCTGTTTAAAGCCATCATGGATTCTGAAGGTGCTGCTTCCACACTTCTCCATCCATATTGCCCTCATTACCACTTACAGTAGTGCTGCTCCAGCTAAGCTGCTGTGTGACTGGAGGGAAGCACATGATAACTCCAGGGACAGGGAATAACAGCGCAGGAATCGGAATCAAGGGGGTTCTTATTCCTTTTTTTCTACTGTAAATTGCTCAGAAGCTAAATGAGGAAGGGAAACATGGATGGAGAAGTGGGCTCTGTTTCTGAGGAGGTGGCTGATTGGCTTGACTTAAACGCTGATGGAGTGTGGAGTCCTGGGAGATTGCTACATTGTCTCGCTAGCTCATGCTCATTCTCCTTCCTCCTTCTCTTTTTATGTGTGTGTTTAATGTCCATCACCTTCAAGCGCTGCAGAAAAAACACTATCAGGAACACTACATCCTTTATTCTCTTCCTCCTCCTCTTGTCCTGCTAGTTTAAGCTAGTCAACAGTCCCACCGCTACATTACTCACCCTTCTACCCCCTAAACTCATCCGTGGCCTGACAGCGTTCCCCCCTTCAGGCATCATCATCCTCATCAGCAACAGCAGGAGCACACATGCACAAATATGTATGCAAGAGCACCAATTATATTTAAAAACACACACTGTGCACGTTATGCATCCACCCCCATTTCCACTCAGCTAATAATACAAAACCTTATTAAACAGGCACACAAATTACTTCTGCACACACACACTCTCTCACACACACAGCACTCAAAACCTGTAAACATTCTCTCAGATATGCAGGAGGAAAGACATTACTTACCATCTTCTGCCTGGAGTCGGAACAGAATGAGCTCCCCGGCACATGCACACAAGAACACACACACTCTCTCTCACACACACACTTTTACACACTCACTAACTGGGAGAGGGTGAGCGAGGAGCGAGAGAGTAAGGAGGGAAAGAGGGAGATAAGAAGGGAAGGCTGGAGTGAGAAGGGCGCACAAGAGAGCGAAGGAGCAGCAAGGAAATGCAACAGCCCAAGAGACAATAAAGAGGAGGAGAATGAGGAGGAGGAGGATGAGGAGGAGGAGGAGGGTATATAGCTGCACATACGGTGGTGCGCTAAATCATACACGCATGACTGAGGTCTGTGCGCGCGCATGTCTGTGTGAGAATGTGTGTGTGCATTTCCCATGAGCTTCTGTTGAGGGAAAATGACGGATGTGACTCTTTTTCTCCCTCCCAACTCTCACTCTTTCTCTTCTCCTCCTCACTCTGCCTCCTCTTTTTCTGCCGTTTTCATACTGATTTGAGATGATGGAGTCGGGAAAGCGGGGCTGATATGAGGTGAGCTGCTGGACTCGCCCTCGGGGATGGACAGATGGATACAGATAGATGAACAAACAGACAGAAAGAGAGAAAGACAGACCGTTCAGCACAGGCCTAGCTAGCCAAACTGTCCTGTGTGTCCGTTTCCTTCATTTTCATTTTATATCCATCTCCCCTTCCCCACCTCCCACTCTCTTTCAGTCCCTTGTCCTCTCTAACTCATTAGCTCTCCGTCCCTTCCTCTCCCTCCCACTCCCTGTTCCTTCTCTCCTTCTCGCCTTTCTTTCTTTCTCACTCGCTCCATAATAAATCCTCCACACCTTCAGCAGGCCAGGAGATGAGGAGTCACTTTTATGAGCCTTACTGCACTGGAGGAGGACAATAACACATATCTAGTAGTCACACAAACACACACAAACACACACACGCACACGGCAACAGACGCACAAGCGGTCAATACTGTCAGGTAAAACCAAACGTGAATAATTTCAGCCGAGCACAAAGACATATAACAAGTCCTATCTATCGGTTCCACAGGGGAATAAACCTGTAAGGAATGACGACACAGGCTGTAAAACAGCGCTGGAGCGTCACACTGCGCCAGGCCTCAATGTCCTCATCTCACCAGACCAACAAAACCATCCAGTCACACACTCTGTCAAACTCACTGCAGAGCATGTACACACATAAACACAGCCCAATGTCATAGAAAAAACTAAGAAAAGATGGCAGCACACAAAGATCCCTGCAGCATCCAGACTACTTTAAACAGGTAGCAAATGCAAGGAAGAACTGCCTAAAGTGTCTTAGTGGGATGCTGGGCGACTGTGAGCTTTCAGAATAGCTTTAAATGCACGTTGACAGATTCAGATAGAGTCCGAGAACTCTACGGATGGATGGTCACCACTTCACTAAATAGTTTTTCAGCTGGGAAAAGAGCAGGTGACTGCAAAGACCACCCAGTACGATTCACATCACGTCCATATTCATCAAACTTTGTGGATTTAATGTTTAAATAGGGATGCTGGAAGATATTCAGATTTTTTTCAACTCATTTTGGCCGCCTGCATATGCCGATACCGATATATACTTTTTTTTTTCCACCTAATTGCAGAGAACAACAAGTGTATCCTGTAGTGTGGCATTAGCATATTATTATGCCTACTCTTATCCTGATGGCCCACTGGCAGATGCAGACATAAAATACAAAGCTTTCAAAATTTACACATACACTAGGCAACATTAAAAAAAACTACTGCTGACAGTTTTTCCCCCTTTGTCCTTCACAAATTTGTCACAATGATTGGGATCATTTTAAGATGGGAAATTAAATTTGTAATGTGTTTTGGCTCCTCCTACCATCACCACTGCTGACCAATGATTGCAAATTGTGACTTTGATATCTGTTTCAGACACGTCAAAAAACCTCCACCCCGCAGAAATACTTGCATCACTTGTGCATATTTAAAATGTGATCATATCGGCAAAAATATCTGCATTTAAAGCCAATGCCAATATTTCATTTTAAAGCCTTTATTTGTTTATACAGATGACGTGCTGACAATATTGTGCATCCCTAATGTTTAATATCCTCTCCAATATATGCAAAGGTATAGGTTTGTTTTCAATTCAATCCACTCTCTAAAGACTCGGTTTTGTTTTCCCACAATCCCAGAACAGTTCAGTACAATCCAGTTCACAATCTAAAAGACAGATAACTCGAAAAGTCTCCTCTGGGGTTTACCGCAGAGCCCCACAAAACCAAACCAAATCAGGAAAAAAAGATTGAAACAACAGCGCCTGTATTCACAGGTCAGTAACAGAGATGATGTAAAATATACTGGTGATCAGTCAGTCAGTAACTTAGTCAGGTTTACTGCATCAGCCTGAACTCGGCTAAAAGACCAGCAACTCCTCGAGTAACTGACTGGGAAATACACAATACAAAAACACGGTTTTAGTCTCTAATGCTAATTTCCAAATTCATGTCAACTGTATGGGGGTGAATTTTTATATAACTCACCCATTTAAGTTATATTACAGCTTAAACTCATGCATAATTAGGGATGTGGACACTTTCTCTTCTGCCATTTTTGGATTAGCCAGGAGTTAGTCAAGTCAGGCGCGGCCAAGATGTTGACAGTCAGAGCCACCACACTGTAAGCTTCACGTCAGCTCTTCAGAAACCTTCGGGCAATGTCACAGATGCTCCATCTGCTATTTATTAGACTGTCTATGGTCCTTCCCTACACTGCTTGCTCAAGAAAGGTAGAAATCTATACCATTATCTCATGGAACTGGTGGGAGGAAGTAATTGCAATCTTCAAAATAAAACGGATCAAACACACCACTCAAGGCTCAACAAGAAAAGTTATTTTATCTTATTTTCAAAACTGAACAAATATCCATTAATACGTCTGTAACAGGTATTTTCTCCCCTGATAATATATCATGTTTATTCATGGGGACAGATGGAGGCATGTGTTAATGTCTGCATATGTGATAAGTGAATATGTGAGAATGGGTTGTTTGCTGATTTACATTTTGAAAATTCAATAATATTTGAACAACAATGCTCAAACCTTTCAGTGATCCCCTCCTGCCATGTATGTAAGGATGTGTTTTAATTTCTCCACTCATTTATTCAAAGATGTCTTAAGTTGTGGCCAATCTGACCTTAACTATAGCTTAAAAACAAATGTTACTGAGAGTATTTGTCCACATACACATGAGAATGGACATTCTGTATATGCTTTCCTAAATAAAAATATACAGATATGTACACAGAATCGTGCACATAAACAGTCCAAAATCCCCAGCACAGGTCCTTGACAGTGCAGGCTAACTGAGCACCCAGCAAACATTAGCTCTGCCACTCCAGCAGAACACACCACAGCTTAAAACAGGACCAAGGGGACAGCACAGAGTTGTGTCTCCTGTACAGATGTGGGTTGCAGGGGTAGAAGCTGCTGTAGATCACTGATCCATCACACTACAGCCGGCTGATGTGACATTGGAACGGTGCTTACGCATACAGCTAGGACATAAATCATTCATCTCCCTCTGTCTGATCACTTCTCTCTGCCAATGATCCTCTGTCACCACTCATTTGCAAGTGATGATTCTGTGATCTGTGCACAGATCGGGTTTTTTTTTTTTTTTTTTTTTGCTTGTTTCACACACCAGGGTGACTATCAGATTTGTTATGAGTGCTGTGAAAATCCTGCAAGGGACAGATTAGCATTCAATAGTCAGGCTTGTACTTGTGACTTTGAGCATACATGGTGAATCTTGATGAACCAAATTCAGCATAGAATTAAAAAACAAAACAAAACACTAAACTAAATAACGAGCAAACTGTGTGATTGTAACCAATATTCTACTTCAGGGTTTCCCAAACTTTTAATTTACAGCAACTTAAAGTTTACAGCATAAATGAAAAAATAATTCAGATTAGTGCTCAAATGACTAGTTTATAATTAGACAGACTTCAAAGTTGTGACTGTCTGGAAGGAGATTTCAGCCAAATCTATTAAAACTTGGCTTCCAAAACCACAAATCCATCTGCCAAACAGCATCCAAAAGAAAACATACAGCAGTATGTAAATTCTGCAATGCAACACTTACTGAGAGGGACACCACCTTAAACTTGTATTGGCACTGACAAAAGAAGCATTAAAAAGGTAAGCTAAGTATAAGAGATAGTAGCAAAGCTAGCTAGCTAATGTTAGCAATCTGCCTCTGTACCAAAACTCTTCAGAAATTTCTTCACCCCTAACCACATATGATTTAGTGAATATTAGCTATACGCTATACGCTAAGTCTGGGTCTTGTCTCTGTCTCAATACACTCTGCTATTGGTTGTGACTTGGTCTCTGTTTTAGTGGTCTTGACTACAACACTGGTAAATAGCACTGTCTTATCTAGCGAATAAGATAGCAAACAACACCTTCATCAGAATGTTGTTTGTTGATTTCAGCTCAGCATTCAACACAATCTCCCCCATTAAGCTGACTGGCAAACTGAACACTGATGCTAATTAGCAAATGAAAAACACTCTGCAACTGGATATCAAACTTCCTCACAAACAGACCCCAGGCAGCTCAGATTGGTGGTTTCACCTCCTCCGCTCGAGTGCGCACCGGAGCCCCGCAGGGCTGTGCGCTCAACCCCTTCCTGTTCACACTGCACACCCATGACTACAGCCCCTGTTCATGTTGGGGGCTCTGAACTCTGAACTTTGTGACGTTTGCAGATGACACCACCATTATTGGTCAGATTTCAAACAACGATGACACTTCATACCAGGAGGAAATCAACAGTCTTGCAGAGCGGTGCACAGAAAACACCCTTCTGCTTAATGTCTGCGGCAAAACCATGGAGCTGATTGTTGATTTTCTGAGAAAGGAGTCAAAGATGCACATTCCTGTCTACATCAGTGGAGCTGAGATGGAGCAAGGTTTGGGTTCCTGGGAATCAACCTAACAGTCATGGACATCACAAATGCCCATGATGGTAAAAGCTGTATTTATTAAGGAAACTTAAGAAAGCTAAATTCTATGCCATGTTATTGTCAACTTCTACAGTGGAGCAAATGAAAGCATCCTGACTGGAAACATCACAAACTATCATAGGTTGCATACAGACCAGGACAGGAAAACTCTACAGCAGGTCATTTAAACCTCTCAGACTATCACTGGTACCCATCGACAGAGCATCAGTGATATCGGGGAAAGAAGGTGAGAAAGGAGAAGGTGAGAAGGCACAGAGCCCAGAGGATACTAAAAGATAACACCCACCCCAGCCACAGCCTGTTTCATCCTGATACCATCAGGCAGGAGATACAGAAGTATCTATTCAGCCAATTCCAATCAATCAATCAAGAGGAAACTACATCAAAATCTCATTGTACAACCTTGTTGTACAAATCACCTTGTATCCTTGAGATCTACTCCATTGCACACTCAAAACAGGTTAAAAATGCTCTTATTTTCCTTGTAGTACATATTACAGGTTCAGTTTGCATGTATAAATGAATATTATGAGCTCGCTTGTTTGCACACACGTGTGCATGTTTACATGCTCTTGTTTTGGCTGGTGGCAGTGACCAGAATGGCAATACATCCATGATGAAGGTCATCAGGAAGTGGCGTGAGCTGAACTGCACTACTGCACTGTGACTCATTTCCTACATTCCAGTGAAGAAGGAGGAGTTGATTTCCATAAGCCTTGGCCTTGGCTCCGAAGCCATACATCAAGCCATTAATCAAAAAAAAAAAAAGAAAGCTACAGGACTAGTGCAGAGTGAGGCAGTGTCCTCTACGTGCACAGCCAGCACCTGAAAGAGTTTGTGCAAAGGCACCACAAGGAAGTGAGAGCATTGAATACTTTAATCAAAATAAATGCCAATATCAGTCAAGTTGATGGGATGTTTGGAACAGTATACAATACACACAGAGCATAAATAATGTTAGCATCAAGGTGAAAGCTCTGATGGAGAGGGGAAAGTAGATGGAGAGGGCAGCACACAGGCTAAAGAGGGATTATTGTTTTCGGTCCTAAAATTCACATTACAACTTTCAATTCCAACTTCCAACAGCTGACTAAAGAAAGGTATTCAATAAGTGCAACTAAGTTCAAACATTTATTTTCATTTTTGTTGTTTTTTTCCGCCTTCATCACCCCCATAGTGTTTTGTTATTGCTGTTTTCATAGACAGCTGGGCTTGTGGGAGGCTTTTAACAACAGGAGAGCATGTCCATAAAAGGAAGAGTAGTTCAAACTCCTGGTTTATTGTCCAGGAGTTCTGACCAGTCACACTAGCATACACCCGACACATCTAATAATGAATCAATACCTGTTTCTGAATAAGAGCAGTCAATGAGTGTGACAATACCACATAGTGTTGCAACTGTTGATTGAAGCCTCTCTGATGAAAACATGATTCATCAAACATACAGTAAAAGGTATTCAGTATTTGTCAACATGAGTCTTATTGTCATATTTTTCTCCATTATGTCTATTGGTATGATAATATTTGAATCCCGCTGTTGAGACAGGAAGCACCAGGAAAATGCACATCAGAACAAAGAGCAGAAACCGTCTAGAGCTTTGAGTCCAACAAAAAAACAAAGAAAGTAGTACCTCCCTCACAGGTTGGGGCCTTAGTATGGGCACAAATTGTCAGCAGTTCAACCACAGAGTGAACCAAAGAGAAGGATTTCTTACAGGGTTGTAGAGACAAAGGTCTTATAGAAAATCCAGATAAAAATAAACATAATTTTGTGTGGTATAAATGTTTTATTTTTCCTTGTATTAACTGTCTTATGGATCCTTTGGAGGTTAGGGTGTACCGTAGATCCACATTCAGGTTAACTTGACAGCAGACCTAACTGTGGATCAGCTGCTATGCCACTGTTCTGGTGCCCAAATTTCCGAAACTCCAATAGTCCAAATAATGTCCCATTGGAATGAAAGCCCATTTGTATCTAGCAGGCCGTTATCCTGAAATGGCTGCTGCTCTGAAGGCCCATTGCACCAAACTTTTGTACATAACGTAATCTGTTTCTTATTCTACTCAAGTAGTTTTGTTACAGTGTCAACAAAGGTCACCTGATGACCTGCACATCAAAATACACTAAGATATTACGGGCAAAAAAAAACTCCAGGGAGAGTCAGAGTGTGTATTTTTGGAACTACAGTCCATTGGAGCAGTGGGCATTCGTTGTTGAAACAAAGAGCTTTTGGGGCTGTGGCCCATTGTTTTCAGCATAACATGCTGTCAGAGCAGTGTGCTTTTGTTTTCAGAACAATGAGCCTTTGGAGCAGTGGGCTTTTGTTTACAAAACAATGGAACTATGGGGCAGTGGACTTTTGTTTACAAAACAATGGGACTATGGGGCAGTGGACTTTTGTTTTCGGGATAACGGGATGTTGGACACCAATGGGCTTTTGGTCCAGTGGGACATTTTTCGGATTACTGTGTTTTAGAATAATGGATGTTGGAACAATGGGCAGTCCCGATGGATATTCAATGCAGTTTGCTGCCAACAGCTACAGAAGTTTCCAGTGGACTCCTTTATTCAATAGTCAATGATTAAAAATATGAGAATAACTCCCAGGTCGCCAAATATTTTGCTGTATCAGCATTAGACTATTTATGTTCATTCACTATAGAAGTGCAATTATGATTATGTCTCAGCAAACCAGTGCACATGAAAATTCTAACCAACATTACTCCAGTGAAAATAAGAACGGAAGACACAACACACATACGTGCACGCAAACACACACACTGTCAACCATCCTCTGAGTCAAAGCCCCATCTCCCATATGCTTCATTAATCCAAACTCACCATTACATAACTGTACTAAATGCTCACAAGAGTGGAAGAGTACAACTACCCTCGCTGTATCTTGTGCATGTGTGTGTGTGTGTTTGTGTGTGTCTGTCCATGTGTGCTTTCTTGTGAGTGTGTGCACAGTACACAAGTAAAGAGACAGTGTGACAGAGAGTGAAAATCTGGTTACATGAATGATTGTAGAGCTGCTCAGTTTGTAATCCTTTTGTATCTGCTTGCATTTGTGGGCTGTGGGCTGTGTGCGTGTGTGGTGCATGTGAGAGTGAGACAGTCACTTTCTCCCTTAAGGATGACTTTGTGTGTCCAAAATTTACTGTATGTGTGTGCGTACTCCCAGTTGTTGCTCTGCTGATAGACGGGTTTGGACATCAGTTGTGGTCTATGTACATACACACACAGGCTTTATCCTTAATAGAAAAACCTCCGTCAAACACACACACACACATTTTCACAAACAATATTTTTCGCATATGTTCAAAATTCAGACCCATATCAACACATACACTGCACATTTATATGCATCTCCATTTTTGCTAACACACATGCCTTCCACCTGAAAACACACACATACACACACACACACACACACGTTCTGCAATTTGACAAATGCTACTTGAGCTGGAAGTGCTGATACACAACCTGTTAGTGTATTTATGCATGTTTCTATTTGGCAGAGAGCGTTTCCTTGCTTGTGCTTTGCTCTGTGAGCCGTGGTGTCGGGGCCCGCTTGTACGGGGAACGGCGGCAGCAGCTCTGGCGGTGACAAGATTAAGACCTACTCCATACCTTCTCCTCTCAAAGCCACCACGCAGCGCTGCCAACAAGACCCAGCTAACAAACTAAAACAGCCCACAGTGGCACATGAAATGCATCAGTGAACAGAGCCATTCTGGCTCTGGCTACGGGGACATTGTGTACATACTGTCGGCAGCCGCTCGCAACGTGGGAATTTCAAAGAACATATGGCAGCTTGTCGCTGGGAAACAGCCTGTGTCAGAATCTAAACAAGCTAAGAGCTATACCTAGAGAAGCCATTAACTGTCTGCTATCTGCCACGCACAAAGACACACATGTCCAGACACGCATGTCACACACAAACGCTGACTAATGTGGTTGGCATGTGATCGTGACAGGCTAGCGATGCTCAAACTGGGTCATTGAGAAGGAAAGGCTTCAGAGGAGACAGGTGTGTGTGTGTGGAGGAGAGGGGAGGGCTGATGGGAGAGGACTACCTCGCTGCATCAGTGGAGCCAGTAGCAGCACTGGGACAACAGCAGCGCTATTAAAGCTCCCCACTGTCCAATTATTTACAGCTCCACACTCTGTTGCTGAGCTGAGGTCAAAAACACCTCGGTTGAGTCTAAGGCTCTCAAACCACGATCAGTCGTGCAACCCGTGATCACCGCAAGGTGGGGCACAGAGTACAGCGTAGAGGGAAGAAGTGGCATGGGTTTGGGTCAGCAGTTTGGGTCAGGTAGCTGGAAAGCACAGGGAAATAAAACAGAAAGTGTAGCACCGTGCGGTTCGTACAACTTTTTAACTGCAAAATTCAAGCACTTTTCAAGCCCTTTCAAGGTACATAAAGACTTTCGGACTCTCAAAGCCTTTATCACATCTTAGTCCAAAGCATATTGGAGCACACGGACCCAAAGCCACCAACTTTTATTCTAATAACATTTCAAAGCCAGATGTATCTTCATCAGAGTCACATTCTCTTAAATAAGCCAAGACAGTATATTGAAACAGGATTCTTACTTATACAATATTAAATACATCAACAACAATTCCTGACCTCACATTAATAAGTGCACATTCCAAAAGAAGATGCTCGCCCTCATGATGCTGGATGGACCAGAAAAAACACTGTAACAGAAAAACATCCCGTTTTCAGCACCATGTCAGTCAATTTATCTCCACTCTGCATCTAGCGCAGGAGACAAACAAATCTGATGACAGGATTGTGTAACTGCAGAATACATAAAAAACTCTTTTGGTTTACATGAGTGATTGTGTTAACGAAACACCAGATTGTGTATAAAATTGGGCATTTCTCAAGGAGCACATACAATTTCAAGCATATTTGCCAATGTTGAAAACCTACCGGTTAAAACTAACAATTTTCCAAACTTTAGAGACTTTGAACAAACCCTGCATGAATTTCCATTTAGCACAAAAGAGAAGAAAACTGCAAAGATGTCCATGAACATTCATAATTACAGTGCTGGAAACCATTTTCATTTGGTTGTTTTCTGAGAAACAACATCAAAGATGTAACTGAATGAACTTGCAGTGCACTATTAAAGTATAAAACTCAAAGTGCCATGGTACAACCAACTGCTATCACTGTTTGACGTCTTTGCTTCCTCTACAGAGAACAATAGTTCAAACAAGCGCAAAACAACTTTGCCATGCAGAGAACATACATCGGAACCAAACTGTTTTTCTTTGCTTAATCTCTTTATTTTTGGGGACCAATCAATAAAATTTTTTAAGATTTTAAAGATTCTTTTTGAGGGCAAATTAAAAACTGAACAGATGTGGGTTAAGACCAAGATCAGAATCAGTACCAGTTGTTACAACAGCTGGAAACAAGAGGAAACACTGCTGCTAAGCTGCTGTCATTTCAAGCTACTGCTACTATACTTATCATGTGCATTACAAAGGAAACCAGCAGCAGCTAAGACAGAGACATAATCATAAAAAACCTGCAGACTGAGCAGTCCAGTATCATGGGACTTAGCACCAAACTGAAACACAAGACTGTCAATAAGATATAATGATGCAATGTTTAATGAAATAGTATACCGCTGCAGGTTCAAACCTCATAAAATCTGTCTTGTACCTGGGGATTCAACACTTTCCCAACTGTCTGTGTCTGTGTGTGTCTATTCGCTGGCTCCTGAGTTCTCCTCTCATCTTGACCACTTGTTTTCACATCTCAGCATCATTTTTAAATATCTACATTTCCACCAGACTTATAAAAATTCACCACCGGGGTTAGGCCGATTCTGTAGCCCTGCATGACCTCTCATCGCTCTATGAACGAGAGAGATCGCCTCTGACTGCTTCCTCCGTCTCATGACCCGCCTATGCACCCGCCCGTCCTCCCTCCTCCACTAACATCCCATCCCTCTCTGTTCCCATGGCAACCCCCTCATCTATTCCCACAGCACCTGCCTGCTGTCCGGGAGACACATGGAGACATGACACTGACAGATGAGGTGAAAGAAAAGAGAGAAACAGGAGACAGAGAGAAAGAGTTGACAAAAATCTGCATTTTAAAAACCTGCAGGAGAGATCGGTGAAAACATAAAAGGATACTTGGACATTTCATATTAAAGTGCGTTTCTTTTTGCATCAAAAATTGTGTTTATCTTTCACACTGAACAAGTTTCATTTCACTCCTTCATTAAAACCAAAAGTAACCAACCAAAATGTTAAAGTATCCCATAAAAAGCTGGGACAGACAAAGCGCACTAAAGAGCTTAAAAAACTGTGTTGAATTAAACCCGAAGGCGCTTGCATCGAAGCGTAAGACCCACAACCTGCTGTCTCCGTAAACACACAAATACACACACTCATCCACAATCAACAGGGGTTTTTACATAGAAAACACATAGAAACAAAGACAAAACATACACTTCGCCAAGTCGAGACACTGAAAGAGAACACCGGTCAAAGACTGTGCATGTGTGTGATGTTTGAACGTGTACTGTAGGAATGTAGTATTTGCTTCATTTAAGATAACCTGAACTTAAATTAAGACATAAAAAGAAATAGAAAAACTGAGAGTAAATAATACATTAAAACCTTTTCTCCAACCCAAATAACTGAAACAGAATAATCAGTCACAATCAGAAATCATTTGATTATAAAAGTGATTCCAATAAAAACCAAATATGCTTGTACACAAAATAGCAAACTATGTAACTACTGTACAATAACCATGGTCTGCACTGTAAAAAAAGATCTAAATCAAACTCTTTTGAAATAGTTTTGAAATAAACTAAAATAAAGTTTTTGCCAATCTATAATCTTTTGTTGAGAAAATTTACTATTCTTGAATTTGAATCTTTGAGTTTTAGACACAAAACATTCAAGAACTCATTTAAATGAACTTGAATATTGGTTAATAATAATTAATAAATATTTTCAGTTGCAACCATTTAATTCTGAAGCACCCAAATAACGACAAATCAAGTTCACAGCTTATTGGAAACAGTCTGTGAAATACTCCCCCCCCAAGACTCAAAGATTCAAGTTTATCTAATGAATAAAAGTAAATTATCTCAACAAAAGATCATGGGTTAAAAAAACGAAACTTTTTTTTTTTTTTTAGCTTATTTCAAAAGTTTGACTTTTGAGAATACAACTGCCTTGAAATGATGAGTTCTCAACTTTTTTTTTTTTTTTTGTTACAGCGTGGAAGTAAACACAGTTCAGCTGTGGGAGACAAACAGCCGGGCTGAGCAGACGACAACTGAGCAGATTGGGCTAAGAGGCAGGCGTTGTTTGTGTGAGTGCTTATGAGAATATACAGTATGTGTGATGTTGAAGCTGCATGTTCCTGCTTGCTTATCCTGGTGAGAAGTTTTGGAGTAAGGACTTCAGGTGAGCACTTTTTTGGCATTTTCAAAGAGCAAGTTTTGATTTCAGACATTTAAAATCAGGTTAAAATTTAAGGTTATTATCAGGATTAAATCTGCACATTACAGTACAATAAAATGCAGACTTGTAGCTTTAAATGGCAGCAAGAAATAATTAAATCTTGAGGATCAAAATTCATTCTCAACATTAAAAATACTAGTTTGCGAAAACAATTCCAACTCAAGGTCCACTTACCAGCTTTTTCTGGAGCTTCATCAGCAGATGGAATTAGTTTTTTCTTTATTTTTTTCTAATGCATTTTAACTTTTGGACTCTAAAACACTCTACAGTTGGAAATTAAATGTTTGGATCATGGAAACAATCCTATGCAGCTACAGCTGGAATCTAACTCTACAAAAAGCACAATACTAATAATATCAGAGCAACTAAAAAAAAGAAAAGATATGCAAAAAAGAGAGAGAAATATACTTAGAATATACTTAGAACCTAATTACAAAGGCAAGTGAATCTTAAATATTGTATTATAGAAATATTACTGATACTACCATCTGCAAAACAAAGTATTTCACATTTATAATTTCACCAAACATCCTGTACCATAAATACACGTCTGATAATTGTAACACAGCAAGTTGTTTGAAAATAGGTTGAAATTCAGCGAGTTATGATGATTTAAATGAAGGACAGACCTCCTGCCTTCACAGACATACATGCGTGAGGGGATGCGACCACCCCCTACCAATATGGCGCCCTCCATTGAGGCACAAGATTCAAAGATGAGGTAATGGAGCAGACAAAATGCAGTCTGTGAACATGTTTTATTCTATTTAGTGGTAGATAGAGGTTGTTTTAAGTTAATCTTTGCAATGTAGCTACTTCCTGGAACTCAGCCACCTCAGACTTCCAGAGTTTGCTCGACAAACACTCATCTCGTACCAAAAGGGCTAACGTGTGTGGGGATGGCAGACAGTGGACCAAACCACTGTGTACTGCATGATAGGGGGAGGCAGTCTTTCTAAATTTAAAAACACATTGGTTTTCAAATATGATTATTTCTTCTTCTGCCGAAGACCGTGTGATACAGTTGTAAGCTCAGGAGGAAGAAACTAAGAGGGTCTTGAATTGGGATTGTGTGTGTGTGTTAAAATGCTACTTCCAAGTTCAGGAACAAAGTTTTGACGCTTCACTTTTAACCAACACTAAAGGTGCAATGGATGAAATCCTGTCATTCACTGAGCTCACATTTAAATAGATCATCTCCAAGACAACTGGACCTGACAACTCCATCTGCTGAGGAAGGCTGTGTGATATGGTTAAAACGGCCAGTAAAAGCTAAGCAACCTCAAGCTGGAACGAATGAATTTCAGCTTTTGCAAAACTCTTCAAACTGTCGTCAAGTTTATTGGGCTTGCTAATCACCGATACATTACAGCATGAGGAGCATAAAAACCAATATAATTGAGTCCAATTTTTCTCCTGGATCTGTTTATAATTCATCAATCCAAAAACCCTCAGTTTTTTTTTGGAAAAGAAAATTTGCAACTAGGTTGGCTACCACTTATTCAGTTTAATGATTAAATTTAGTGTTGAGGATGGAGTTCAGGAAACACATTTTGCCAACGTAAAGTCCTCACAAGACTATAAGCACCGCCATGACAAATCCGTGTTTGTCTAATTGAATGTACGAGTGTGTTTGCTGCATGTGTACTCACTTTGGGTGTGGGACAGGAAGCGGTAGAGAGGCGGGAGGTGGCCTGAGCGCGGGGCGACTCCGAGGGCGTGGTGCTGAGAGAGGCTGTGTCCCTGGGCAACACCTGCACACCCCGCGAGATAATGGAGTCTGGGATCTGAGATCGCACACACACACAAACACACACAAACGTACGCAGACACACGTGCATGTAAACACCACACACCATGAACCCGTAGGCAGGCAGCACACATACACATACTGATATTCATCGAGGAAGACACACACATACATATATATATAAATATACAGACGCTACAAACCCCTCGACTGTTGGGTCATACGTCAAACCACGCCTACTCACAGGGTTGATGCAGATGAAAGGCAAATGGCCTCAAAAATGTGACACGATGATGGTAAATAATGAGATATCAGGGGGGCGGAGTCTTACCAACATCCATCTGTGACTGGACAATGAGGTGGGATGTTACCCTGACAACCGAGCCATAAAGCAGGGTCCAGGCTGCAGACAGGGCAGGATAGGATGATGGGTATGGAGAGATACTTGATGTTACATGTGACTGCACACACACAGATGTATGTAGAGACACACAGTCATGATGTGATGATATGATTCACAGAGATACATGACAAGCTCATGTTAAAGGGATAGTTCAGATTATTTTAAGTGGGGTTGTATGACGTACTTATTGATTAAGGTATTACCTACAGTAGATGGCACCTCCTGTTTGGAGAAGCAGACAGGAGTACCAGCACACATGCTAAGCGATGTACTGCAGTGGACAGGGTCAGCAACAAAACATATCTCAGCCACTAAAAACAAGGTCCACCTAAAAAGATCTGTGTCAGTTGAAGTGTACGCTAAGTTTGTCGTCAGACTGCCTTTTCTGAAGGGAAACTGCCATTATATAAGCCAAATATCGCTTTCACTTGCTCAACCAGACTCCCTTTGTGTCATTTTACCTTGCAGAACATGGGAGTTGCTGGTCTACTCCTGCCTTGATCTGTTCGTTTGTTTGTGTTGCTTGACTTTGTTAAATCTGAACTATCCTTTTAAAACACCAAAGTCACAAAGGAACACTAGCATACGAACCATTTAAGGCAATGATAGACCAGCAACTCCCGTGTTGTGCAAGGTAAAATGACATGATTTTGCCAATGCAGTATGGTTAGTTTGGAGAGAGCAATATTTAGCTTATATATTACAGCAGTTTCCTGTCAGAAAAGTGGCTAGAATATGTTCCCTTCCTACACTAATACTGCTCTCTGCTTCTCCAAACGAGTGGCACATTGACCACCAACAAAACTAACTAAAAAGTACCTCATACAGCCCTCCTTCAAATAATTCAAACTATCCCTTTAAAGAAGAGGTTCACTCTTTTTCATCTCAACTCACAATCTTTGTGCAATTATTTACACTTTTAAGAATCATGATGTATGAACCATGATGAACCATTTATGTGTGAACTATCCCTTTAACTGCATCAGAGAAATAGAAATGTTGTGCACTTCCTGTTTTTTTAAGCTATTAATCACAGATTTTGAAGGTGTAAATGATTACTCAGTTGGACCACATTTAAGCCCAGCAGGAAGCAGCAGCAGAGGCATTTTATTACAGCTGAAAAACAGTAAATCTATCATTTCAAGGTGCTACCTGTAGCATTTTTAAACATCAGTGTGTCATGTTCAGAGTCATTGTGTACCTTCAGGATAATAAGATCACGACAGCCTGGATCAGCATCAATTATGCTCAAATGCTGCAAAATACAACTTTGAACTTCTTCAAAGACTGATCACATAACGAAGACAAGTACACTCTGTAATTCACACATTTATACTTGATCCAATTTCAGTGTTATCAAACATCCCACAGCAACATCTGCCACTGATCAAAACAACAATGGTTTCTTTATTCTATGTACATAATGCAGTTACATAATATTAAAGCCTTCGTGTTTGGTGATGGTGTGTTTTGCTTTGAGCAGATTCTGAACTGTGATAAAGTGATATCACTGGTCAACACATCTTTAAACAGCACAAAATTCATCCTTCAGGTTTTTTCATTTGGACAAATTATATAAAAACGTTTATTTCCCTTTAAAGGGACAGTTCAGCCCAAAATCAAAAATACATATTTTCATCTTACTATTTTGTCAGAGGAAAGTTCAGTTTATCCATCTAGATTGTTCAGGTTACTCAGGATACTCAGGTTACTCAGGTGTTTGCAATTGATAGCCATTTACACCTGGTATTAAAATGGGATCATCATCTGGATAAGCTATTTAGATCGTTGTATGGATTGTGTTTACACCTTCACAGACTTTCTCAGTCATCCAGCTCTGATCATAGTCCAGTCACAAAGCATTTACCTCTTGAGAGAAAGAACATGCATTTTTTTCTTATCTGGATAACTTATCCAGACCATCACCAGTGTCAGGCAGCAGTAGTCCAGCGAGGAACCCAGTGCCGCAGGGTGCGTTCCAAGTGTTGATGATCAAGTAGCTGTGCTCTTCATCAGTGCACAAAGATGATCCACCGCTAAAAGCTGTCAAGTTTTGTCTGGGTTTGGCAAAAGTTCAGCAGACAGCAGAAGTCCCTACGTCCCTACAGCAGATATCTCCAAAACCCAGAAACTTACACCAAAACTATTGGATAAATATCACTACAGGTAAGAGGAACACTATGAATATTTGATCTTGGGGTGAACTGTCCCTTTAACACACACACACACGTTTCCTATAAACTATAGTGCTGCCTGTCAAAGATCTTGGTAGTCATCTGCCCTCTACCTTCCCTTTGTTTGTGTTGCTTCACAGAA
>JAJHUR010137925.1:30954-45253 GCA_027495735.1 Lutjanus campechanus
TTTTTTTAAGCTATTAATCACAGATTTTGAAGGTGTAAATGATTACTCAGTTGGACCACATTTAAGCCCAGCAGGAAGCAGCAGCAGAGGCATTTTATTACAGCTGAAAAACAGTAAATCTATCATTTCAAGGTGCTACCTGTAGCATTTTTAAACATCAGTGTGTCATGTTCAGAGTCATTGTGTACCTTCAGGATAATAAGATCACGACAGCCTGGATCAGCATCAATTATGCTCAAATGCTGCAAAATACAACTTTGAACTTCTTCAAAGACTGATCACATAACGAAGACAAGTACACTCTGTAATTCACACATTTATACTTGATCCAATTTCAGTGTTATCAAACATCCCACAGCAACATCTGCCACTGATCAAAACAACAATGGTTTCTTTATTCTATGTACATAATGCAGTTACATAATATTAAAGCCTTCGTGTTTGGTGATGGTGTGTTTTGCTTTGAGCAGATTCTGAACTGTGATAAAGTGATATCACTGGTCAACACATCTTTAAACAGCACAAAATTCATCCTTCAGGTTTTTTCATTTGGACAAATTATATAAAAACGTTTATTTCCCTATAAAGGGACAGTTCAGCCCAAAATCAAAAATACATATTTTCATCTTACTATTTTGTCAGAGGAAAGTGCAGTTTATCCATCTAGATTGTTCAGGTTACTCAGGATAATCCACAGACCTTGTTCTGAGCAGTTTCATGAGGAAACCATATCCCTGCTCCACTGCCTGTGACTCCCCCAACTGCGGAAACACAGGTGTTTGCGATTGATAGCCATTTACACCTGGTATTAAAATGGGATCATCATCTGGATAAGCTATTTAGATCGTTGTATGGATTGTGTTTACACCTTCACAGACTTTCTCAGTCATCCAGCTCTGATCATAGTCCAGTCACAAAGCATTTACCTCTTGAGAGAAAGAACATGCATTTTTTTCTTATCTGGATAACTTATCCAGACCATCACCAGTGTCAGGCAGCAGTAGTCCAGCGAGGAACCCAGTGCCGCAGGGTGCGTTCCAAGTGTTGATGATCAAGTAGCTGTGCTCTTCATCAGTGCACAAAGATGATCCACCGCTAAAAGCTGTCAAGTTTTGTCTGGGTTTGGCCAAAGTTCAGAGAAAAGCAGAAAGTCCCTACGTCCCTACAGCAGATATCTCCAAAACCCAGAAACTTACACCAAAACTATTGGATAAATATCACTACAGGTAAGAGGAACACTATGAATATTTGATCTGGGGGTGAACTGTCCCTTTAAGACACACACATATTTCCTATAAACTATAGTGCTGCCTGTCAAAGATCTTGGTAGTCATCTGCCCTCTACCTTCCCTTTGTTTGTGTTGCTTCACAGAAATGGACCAGAATGGAATTTATTTGCTTTTTATCCCTCCTCCATCATCTGCCACTGCCAGACATTTTAACATTATGACAGCATGAATAGCTTTAAATTATTTTGGTGGTGACTTATTGATGTTAAAATGCTACGTACAGCACCTCAAACACATGCTTGTATGAATGACAGGTGTGGACATGTATAGATGACGTCTGAAATGGATGAAGTCAGATAAATGAAAACTGAAATTTGTGCCACAACAAACCCCCTCCCCTCTCCTCTCCTCCGTCTGGGTACCTTTGCAGCGATTGATGCAGCGGTGATGTGGGAGGAGGAGCTGTCCTCGGTGGACGCCACCCCGCTGTCCTTCTTCTCCTCATCCTCCTCCTCACACTGCACGCCCTTGTCCTCTGTCTGCCGGCGTGGCGAACTGTTGGGCGGCGGCGAGAGGGGCGGCGGTGGCGACGGCAGGTCCTCCAGCTCGTCCGCTGCCTCCTTTACCTTCACCACTGCGTCCCGCAGAAGGTCGATGGCGTGCGGCAGCGCCGGCAGGATGAACTGGAAGCATTCCTGGATGGGTAGAGGGGGAGAGGAGAGACAACATCAGTGAGACAGATTTGGATGACATGGACAGCTGTCTTGCATTGATATTTTCAAACAATATCTGCCAGCATGAACAAAATACAGGCTGGTACCAAAGAACAAAAAAACATTGAGGGTGTTGTTACCTGTCCTTTAATCACTTCAACATCAGTACAACGACAGATTCATATTACAGTCACGTCTTTGCCTTGACAGAAATGTTGTTTTCACTCACTAATGAATCAAAATCTCCTCCATATTGCAGTTTTTGATTGTAATTTACTTAATGCCAATGAAATTCAATAACTTCTGCAGCTGTCCATCCTGCCAGGGGAGGGGACCATGTGATAGATTGCGTTTGTGTGTTTGTGTATATGTCTGTGCGTGAGTGATTAAAAGTTCTTAAGCTTGTCTTAAGCTAATCTTAAAAACTGCTGGACCGATCAGCCTAATTTTTTTATTTTAATTATTTTTTGGCTTTTGCCTTTATTTTTGATAGTGACAGCTGAAGATATGACAGGAAAGGGGGTAGAGAGAGAGAGGGGATGACACGCAGCAAATGAGCCGCGACTCGCACCGGCAGCCGCTGCAGAGGACTGGTAGCCTCAGTACATGGGGCATCTGCTCTACCAGCTGAGCTACAGGGGCACCTCAGCCTATTTTTTTTTTTTGTGCACATTCATGACTGTATGACAGTGACAGCTGTGGCCAGAGGCATTATCTTTTCAGGTCATCCCATTCTTGTGAATGTGACATCTCAAGAGCAGAGTTTCTACAAATTTGGCACAAATGTCCACTTGCACTCAAGGATGGACTGATTAAATTTGGGTGGCCAAAGGTCAAAGGTCAGGGTTACAGTGACCTCATGTGTGTCCTGTTCTCGTGACGGTGATATCTCAGAGACCTGATTTTTGTGGTCAAAGGTCAAAGGTTACTGTGACCTCACTTTGGCCAGAACTCAAGAATTTATACACCAATTATAACAAAAATACACAGAAGAATGTGACGGGATAAAATGACGAGGTGATGATATTTTATGTCCAAAAGGTCAAAGATCACCTTCACTGTGCCGTCATAATATTCATACATGACATGAGTCTGGACAGACATGGATGTAAACTGTAACTTGACTAGTTGGTGGAGACAAACTGTGAGATTTTTTTTTGTTTTGTTTTTGTTTTTGGACTGCTCTGTTTTATACGACTGTTGACAGCTGACTTCTCTCTCTCCCTGACCCGCCTCTAGAGGCCACAAGTGATCAGCAGCTGCTTCAGTTTGAAATCTTATTTCAGCAAGAGACAATGTACGTGAAGGTCATGTTAATGTTGGCTAAACTTTACAAATCTTTGCTGGTTGCATCTGGTGGTTGTGGTGGCATTACAGTAGGTGCTTCGCCATCTGTTGCCTGGAGAGGATCTGCACTCCACTGAGTGCGCTCTTCTAGTTTCATATTAAAAGCCTCAAACCCTTTCTCAAGTATGCCATGCTTTATTCACCAAACGTTACCGGCTATCTGGACTTCATCAGCACATCAGGGACAACTGAAAATGTTGAATAAAGCATGGCGTACTAGAGAGAAGTTGTGTGAAGTCTTTTAATTTTGATGGACTCACACTGGTCTTCAACTTGCTGTGTGTGCATTCTCAAAGCCAGAAAGTGTGTCATTAAAAGCCTCGTTCCTGGAAGGCTTTTCATGTGAAGCATCCATGGAAAAAAATGGCAAAGTAGAACTGCAGAACTAGAGATAACTGGTAAGTGAGTACAAACATGTTTTGGTTCATGAGAAAAAAGTAAGAACAACAGCTTGTTGAGTATGAGCCTGGTGTTAACATGCATCTTGGGCAATTTGATCACAAGTGGACACATGTGAACACACTCAGGATGCATTGAGGATGTGTTTGAGATCCCCTAAAAAACTGAATCATCAAATCTTCATATTTACTGGACAAATATTTAATGGACAATCAACTGATAAAATATTCCCAGTGTCTATTTGCATATAGAGCGGGGAGGTGACATCCAATCACAAGTGGTCACTCGAGAAAAACTCATTGTAATGCCATGTGGGAACTGATGTAGTTAGAGCAGTCCATGTGTGATTTAATCACCCAAGATTCACATTAATACCAGGTGTAAACAGCCTCTATAACATCACTGGAATTAGTGTGGTGAAAATGTTGATTATCCTGAATTTATCACAGCAACAAGTAAACATGAAGGAAGTCTTCAGTTTAGATTAACAGGAAAAAAACATCAACAGCAAAATAAAATGGAAGGAGATCTTAAAACATGGAAACATCTCACAAAATATGATTCATTATTAAGGCTGCACAATTTGGTAAAATAAAAATAAAAATAAAATGATGATGATGATGATGATGATGATGTGACATTTGTTGATGTCTGTTTGTACATCTGGAGAAAAGGATTGTTAAGTCAGGACATCTCTGTAGTGCAACAGTTCTCCATTAGCAGTGTTTTGTCACACATGTTCCTTTATCAAAAAATTGCAGGGCTCTGCAATTTGGCCAGTTGCATAATTGTGGTGCCGTATTAATTAGACTCAAATACAGGGAAAATTAGACATAAAGGTGTGTCTTTAATATACAATACAAGTCAGCTAGAGGCCTGGCTCCCCCTGTATTTAAGGTAAGGAGAATTTACATCACACAGCCATAACCAGGAACACTGTTATCTCATTTCTATCTTACAAATACAGTGTGTGAGCCTGTTTGAGGCAGCACAATCGAAAACAAAGATTTTCTCCTCAACTTGAGCAGGTCACAGCGCCTCCTTCTGGCTACATTCATACTAGCTTTGGCTCCTTCTTTCTTCTCTCCATCTCTGTTTCGCTCTCCGGTGTCTCTCTGTGTGTCAGTGTGCCTGTGGGCTCCTCGGCTATGCTAAATGCTCCATTCTCCTCACTCCCAAGACGAGAGCTAATCTGTGAAATTATTTATCTTCCTGTGTATTTTAAGCATTGAGAGGATACATTATTAATCGCCCCCACACTTTACAGTATCTACGCTGGCTGCGAACGGGCTCTCAGAGCAACATTTCCCGCTTCCACATCCAATGTTTTTATGTGTGCATATCACAGGCTGGATTAAATATGATGATATTAATCTTGATTTAAATCCCATAGATCCACACTACTAGGATGTATGCATGACTGGAATCTGACGCTGTACATGAAAGATAGAAAAAGGAGAGCAGATGGATGCCTCAGACTGGGAGATGAAAGCAATTGAATGGGTTAATCTCAGTACTTGACCACCAGCCCCCTAGCCCAGCTGTGTTAGCCGCAAGCTAACCTTTCCACCCCTTCACTCACACACACTCACACCCCCCCCCACCCCCTCCCCCAAACCCCTCAGCACACAGTAGACTGTTTATGCCTCTCGCTGGTGTGTTTGAAGCCCACATCTGAGCATTTTTGGAAGACGTGGAAAGGAGGGCTGAAGTGCGGAGGGATTGGGAAAAAGACGGAGTGAGGATGGTGTCAAGAGCCTGGAGACATTCCCCCCCTTTTCCCATTTTGTGCTTTCATTGCGTGCCGGGAAAATTTTTTAGGTATGTCAGGAGTGTTTTTTTTTCTTTCTTTCCTCTGCTCTTATTCTCTGTTTTGTCCTGGAGGAGAGTAACTGTCAAGAACACTAAAGAGCAGAATCCCTGGATATACTGCCAGCGGATGAGAAACACAAGCAAGAGAGAGACAGAGAGGAGAGAGGAGGATGGAGGAAAAGGGGAAGGCACTGCTGTTCCGAGAGGAGGAGGGAGGTTTGCAGGAGATGACGAGAGAGGATGACAGAGAAGATGAGATCTCGAGAGATTAAGAGAGACGGAGTTGGAGAGAGACAGAGATTCAGTGAGAGAGCAAAAAGGAACTGCAACAGAAAAAAAAATAGTAAGACCGAGAAAGAGTGGAGAAGAAAGAAAAGAGAAACAGGAGGAAAACAGAAACAAGGACAGTGGAGAGAATAAGAGACGGAGGGTGAGAAAAGAAATGGACAACATTTACATTTTAGGCGTCTCTTAAACACTTCTCCAGGACAACAGGAGGACAAGAAACCAGACACAAGTTCAAAAGTTTGAAAGTTTACATATCATCGATAACTATGGACCAGCTGACAGTGTGTGAACGTTTTAGGCCTTTTATTTAAGTATATGTCTATCTTTTAATCTTTTTACCTAAACAGAGAGCAAATTGATAGGAGCAAAAATGATAAAATGCAGAGAAAATATGTCTCAGTTGCACAAAATTAAGTTTACTGATTCTTCATATTCCTCTAATCATTTTTGTTGTTATTTACCTCATCATCTTATAAGATTTATTCGTATAAAATAAACAAAATGGGTTGATTTGATTTATTTTACAACTTTATGAAGCTCAGTGTACTTCATTCATGAAAAATAATAATAAAAAACAAAACAAAAAACACTAGTGTTTACTGGGCAGGAAAGGTTTGACAGAGCACACTACTGAGTTGCATTATGGGAAATGCAGGATCATCCCAAAGTGAACTAACCCCGACTTTAGCCTGGGGCTTGATGGTAACTGCTCTGGGGCAGGGTTTGGCCTGATGTTGCAGGGTTATCCCCTGAAAATCGATTAAACCTAGGACTAAAAGGTGCCAGTGTGAACAGGGTTAAAAGATTAAACGATTAGTCAGAACATTCTAAAATGTTCACATCGGTTCCTGGTAAATGGACATTTAACCCAGATGTAGAAGAAGTGAAATGTGAATCCTATAGGTCTGGGCTTAGGCTGACCCTGGGCTAAAAATGTTTATGTGAAATGGGGCTAAGTTATCTCAGGGTTAACCCATAGCCGAGGGCTAAGGATAGCCCTTGACTAAGAATATGCAGTGTGAAATGCCCTAAAATTCGGCTTTCTTTTCAACATAGACAAGACTAACAGATAGCAGGACAGGACATAGGAAAGGAGAAAGCGCTGGATACCAGACTTGTTCAGCTGTTCCTGGGGCACAGTGCGAAAAGAGGCAGGACTTGGGAAGAGCAAATGTACTCAAAAAACTACACAACTTACACAAATTACACAGTCGGGAAACACAAGCTTTTCATTCAAAGTCATGATGTGACTGAAAACTGAGATCTCATCACAATATAAACAGATAGATAGATTAAATGTCAAAACTGTGCAAAGTTGTGATGGAATCGTTCACTATCTGACCAGCACATGCAGAGTGTGTTTTATCTGCAGTTTAAACGAGGTCAAAGAGACAAAACGAGCAGCTACAGGATGCACAGCCGACACTCTGACATAAGGGGCTTCGTCTGGCTGGCTCAGCTGGACTTCCCTGTTATCTTTATGACAGGAGATCATCGTAATAAAAGCCTGCAATGGGCGGCTTGTGCCGTTAACTTTAACTGGAGGTTGATGAGGGAGACACTAATATGGCAGCAGATGGGGGAGAGGTGGCGTAATTGATTAAAAGAAATACTAAAATCGATCAGGAGAAGCGGGCGCGTAACGAGACAGAGACAGATGTGCAGGTCAGCACAGCAGAGAGGGAGACAGATGGAGGGGGAGAAGGAGACAGCAGCGGGTAGACACACACACACACACGCACACACACAAAGTAAACACAAACCCACACTTGCACTCTGCATCTACATGCTTGTATAGATATAAATACATCAAAACACACACAGATCTATGCTCTATGCACAGACATCATCAATTAGTCATTCAAATTAATTTAGACTGTCAAACACACACCTTCAGATCCAAACACACACTGCACGACACGGCACACACTGCTCACACATACACACACACAGATAACGACTGAATGTAGATACATTTCCATATCACAAATAATGTGCAGACCGAACATGTCTAATGTGAGGTTGACCTTCACATAAGGAGTCATGGTATTAGCACGATGCTAAGCTAACGCCGTCTGTACAAACAGGTCATAGGGATGTAGTTGCAGCATTCAAAACAGGGTTACTGGTTGTTGTGTATCACACAGTTATTTGTTCATATTAAAGGTGTCCTATTCATGGACTATTCCAACAAGTAACTAGTATCGTATTCAGTTTCTTATTATTCTTATAACAAAGCAAACTTGATTAAAAAAAATTGGTCCAGAATTATGTGAATTACAGTAATTTTTGTTTCGAACATCTCTTTTGTCGACATCTCTCATTTGTTTAATAGTGGACCTTGAATGCTCTAATATGGCAGCTGCACAGACACATAGCAGACATGATGGCATAGCGAACAATACTGGGATTTATTCATCTCGTGTCGTGCCGTGATAAGTACATATAAGGTATCGAATTAATCTGCAGATGCCCTGGTTTCAGGTGAAATAAAACTTTTCTATGGATGTCAGTTGTTGAGCAAGCCTAGATTGTTTTTAGCTGAACAGTTTTTGACAACTTATGGCCCCTACAGAACAGTTAAGAGGAGTGAGAAGTCAGCAGTTGGTATAAAACGGAGCAGTCAATAAAGTAGGTTTTTCAAGGATTTAAAAAAAATTCAGAATCAACGCAACCACCAGAGGTTCTTGAGCATAGAGTCATAAATGTGCACAAAAAATATTATGCTAATGTGTCTAGTAGGTTGCAAGATTAGCTGTGGACAGTAGCTCCAGACCCTTGGTCATCCACACATGCGCACACACACGACTTATTGCATCTCCCCCAGGCTCACATCAGGTGGAGATAAATTTCCCGCATTTAACCTCCTTATCACTTGCTGGTCTGGTGAATCTGTTTCTTGGCACACCTAACCCTAACATCAACAGGAGAAGAGCTGATGTTGTTACAGCTGTTTGCAGCGTTTCCTACCTGGGAGCCTTTCTTGCTTCCTGGTAAGTTAATGATGAGCGTCTTCCCTCGGATCCCACACACAGGTCTGTAACACACAAACAAACAAAGAGGGGGAAGTTAATATAAATACTGAGGAGGGAACTCCGTTAGCACTTTATTATGGTGACATATGCCTCTGGCTCCACCTTAAAGCCTCACTGAAGTGTTTCACAGCCCACTGTGCTTTATCACAGATGATGAATTAACATTTTTGTCTTACATGAAAAGGTGGGATGCTCCTCTTTAATGAGTCAAACTGTATATTATTGATCTGCAAAGCTTCACTGGAATGTCTGAATACAGAATAATGTCAGGTCACAGGGCATTTTGACTTGTACTGTTCCCACTGAGCACAGAAAAACAGCGCTTTAAGGGATAATTTGGATTATTTGAAGTGGGGATCTATGAGGTACTCATCAATAGTCAGTGTCTCTGCCTCCAGTTTGGAGAGGCAGAGAGGAGAACATGCATGGAAGCCAAGCAACGTGCTGCTGTGGACAGGGTCAGCAGCAAAATGTATTTTAGCCTTCTAAAAAAATCAATATCAGTTTAAGTGTGCACTATCAGCACTTAACCTTGCTGGCAGTCAGCCTTTTCCAACAGGAAACCACCATTATGTAAGCCAAATATCGCTCTCTCTCTCTCTCTTGCTCAACCAAACTCCATGGGCAAAATCAGTATTTTTCCCCAGCAGAACATGGGAGTTGCTGGTCATCTCTGTGCCTCTATCTATTATACTGTTTTTACACAAAAATTAGTGCATATATACATTTAAAAAAAAAAAACATAGCTAAACACCCTAGAAATAGATGATTGGCCTTTTTCCCATTGCCAGTAGATGAATTTGTCCCTCTGTTTTTTTGAGGTGTGCGAAAGCTGAGACTCAGCTCAGGTCTGTGCAGGAGAGCAGAGAGAAAGAGGTTTTTAAAAGTCAGCTCTCAGTACTTTTCTGCTTCTCTAACTGAATCTCTATGATTTGAAGTTTAGTTTCTCTCCTGTGACTCTGTTTGTAGTTTCAGGTATCTGCTTTATTTTACTGTTTCATGATTAGACGTTAGTTGTTTTATGCTACTGCTAAAGAAAACGCATCATTTCCTGATTTTCCTGCTTCATAATAAAAGCTTTTAGCTAATGAAATAAACGGGAATGTTTATTGTGAAGAATTTATAGGAATTAAAATGTTAATCCACCATTCAAACACTCGACTTAAGATGAGCGCTTCATCAGAAAATACACACCTTTTAAGAGGGTGCTGGACTGATGCATCCGGTCAAACAGAGTCAAACCCAGCAGCATATGTGTATGAAAAAGGAGCAAAAGAGGTGACAAGCATTCGTTGCCTCTGCCAAAAATGGATGAAAATTAGTGTGTCCAACTGGGTGTCATGTTTTCATCACTGCCAGTCAGAGCTGAGGCCAAGAAATACATCTGACTGCTTCAGGGTCATCAGAAGTGGGACTAAATGCTGATTGTACCCCTTTCTCATCAAAGACAAAAGCCAGATGTCAGTGGGAGTTTGTGTATTTTAAAAATAAAAGGGGCTTATGTGACTTCAACACATTCACACAATAACACAAACAAACTAACCAATTGTGACAGCGGTGGACCAGTGATTCCTGTGTTCTGTGAGGTAAAATTACTGTTTTTGCCAATGGAGTCCGGTTGCTTTGGAGAGAGTGATATTTGGCTTATGTATAATGGCAGTTTCCTATTGGAATAGGCTGTCTAATGGAAAGGTATAGTAGTGAAAATATTCTGAATACAACATGCACTTAAACTGCTTTCCATTGATTCTCTTTTTTCAGTTGGCTAAAATACATTTTGCAGCGGACCCTGTCCACTGCAGTACATTGCTTAGCTTCCACCAGCAGTACTCCTGCTGCTTCTTCAAACTGCAGGTGTGCTGTCAGCCACTGACTGTAGGTAATACACTGACACTGACAATGGATACACGCCTCATACAGCCCCACATCAAAAAATCTGAACTATCCCTTAAAATGCTCCTTACAAATTGAATGATTTACAAAAACATGCGAATTGTGTGTTGTTGTAAACACAATTAAAAATAAAATAAAGTAAGAGTGTTTTGGTTGTTTTGGTTGTGTTGTTTGTGAGGGTGTGTGTCTGACCTGGAGAGCATGCCTAGTGGTGTGACATTGAGGGATCCCATCAGCATCGCCAGAGACATCCCTGGAGCCTCGCGCTCTATCACCTCCTTAGTGGCCTGAGAAGAAGAGAGATGAAGAGGAGGGTCATTAGTCTGATCATAGTCTAACGAAACACATGTCCATCTGAAGTATTTATAAGAGACTTATTCAAATGCTGCTTAGGTTGGTCTCCAGCAGCCATTTGAACAAAAACCATCGGGAGGAAGGGGTTTATATACAGAGGTGGATGTCGACATTTCCTCATACAAAAGTTATTATACTGAAATGATCACAGACAAATCCATGCTTCTAACCATTTCACAGACTTTAATCTGACTGATTCCCAATTTGGGGTGTAATCACACACACAAATTCGATCATATAGCAAGACCCACATGATGGTATTTAAAGCACTGAACAGTTTCCCCACATGAAGTTAATTGTGGAGATCACGCTTGTGTTCCCAATGTTAACTTCTTGCTGCGAGTGTGCATAATCAAAATTATATTTAATATGTAGAACAAAAAAAAAAAAACTTCAATTAGGGGGAAACATTGTTAAGTATGGGGCAGTTGAAAGTAGAATTCATAACAGTTGTGGGACACAGAGGAACAAGTTCATTTTTACTTTAATTATTACAAAACATAAAGCAGATAGGAGTAAATGACAGAGTTAAACAGGGTATCTGTGGTGTCAGAAAGCCACATTTAAATTTAGTTTAAGTTTTGAAACCTCCCCATTATGCTGCAAGCATTAAAAGGAAACAATTTGCAGATTAAACTGAAATAAAGATGTCATAATTGAACTTTTACTGATATAATAAAGCTGATTAAAGCTGTGACACTATAAATGTCAATACAAAAAAGAGAACAATAGGACATTAATTATTCCACTATGTCCTGCAGCATGTTCTAAAGCAAATATGGTTACAAGAGTGATGAGCTTTAAATATTGTATCTCTGTTGGATGACACGTCTCCACTTCCTCACACTGTACAAAAACTTTTAGTACACTTTTAGTTTTAGTTTTAGTTTGGCCCATGTTCCATCTAACATGTAGGGGGCAGGTTTTATGGCCTCTGCAACTGCCAGCAAGATGAAGATGAAGATGTTTTTGGCTAATATACTGTATAGTTAGTAGCTGTATAGTTTTGTATAGTAAAAGAAAAAAAAAGATGTTTTAACATTTGCCTCATTAAACTAAAATTGCACAAACCCAATTCCCCAAAAGTTGCAACACTATAAAAGGAAAAAAACAACAACTAACTAATTAAAATGAAAACAATGCATGATTTGCAAAAACTTTTTGAATTGGATATAACACGAAGGCAAGATATTTAATGTTCAAACTTTAACTTTGATTAACTTCATTGTTTTTTGTAAATATATGCTATGCAACATGTTTTCAAAAAAGTTGGGACAGGAGCACGTTTACTGCTGTGATACGGCACATTTTCTTTTAACAACAGTAAGCGTTTGGGAACTGGAACTGAGGACACTAGTTCTTTATTATTTTCCTGGATATACGACCTCAGGTGCTCAACAGTCCGGGGTCTCTGTTCTTGTATTTAGTGCTTCATAATGCTCCACACATTTTCAGTGGGAGACGGGTCTGGACTGCAGGCAGGTCAGTTTAGTACCTGAACTCTTTCATGTCTTGCTGAATTAAGCAGGGGCGTTCTTAAAAAAGACGTCATCAGGATGGCAGCATATGTTGCCCCAAAACCTGTTTACCTGGAATGTTTCAAAATGGCTTTTTCTTTGAGTATTTAGTAACTTTTGTAATCTTTTGTTGCCTCTGTCTCAACATTTTTTAAATGTCTTGCTGGCATCAAACTCAGGATGAGTGTGTATTTATAAAAAAACAATAAAGTTTGGATGTTAAATATCTGATCTTTGTACTGTATTCAGTTAAACACAAGTTGAAAAGGATTGAATTCTGTTTTAATTTATGTTTCACACAGCGTCACAACTTTTTGTAATTGGGATTTGTATTTGACATAAGCTATCTTTAATTTTAACTTAACTTATACATTTTGACCAATTGCCCTTTTTGCCACATGTCGAAATGACAACATCTGTGTATTTAGCCAAAGCTCTAATCCAGAGGAACTTACAATGACTACATTGAGAGAAAAAAGAGAAAACAATGGAACATTGAAGTTCTGTACCAACATCATTACACTAGACCAGCCCTTAAGAATAATATCTCATTGAAAAATCTTGTCGAAGGCTTGGTAAAGAGATAAAGCTGTAACACCTCCTGAATGCATTCCTTGTCTCAAAACATCTGGAATGCCCTTCAAGTATTGATTTACAATCCCTCTTGCGCGATCCATGTCTCAGCTGTCTGAGGGCTGAAAAATCCTTATCTGACCCGTCTCCTCCCCATCTACACTACAGTACACCCCCTCCATTAGCAATCAGGATTGATTCAATCTCTCAAATCAATGCAGGAATATGTCTTTTTCTTGGTCCGTCTGAGCAATTGATCCTGCAGCCTGGGATTCTACAGGAAAATTGATTATTTATCATATTTTCCCTACAATGTATGAATTCTATGTCATTGAATCCAGCAGGAATGCATGTGGTGGTGGTTTCTGCCAGTTTCACCATCTTAGCAGGAACATGTGCAATGAATGTATTTGTTTGTGAGTTTGAGAGTGTGTATACATTCGCGGGACTGCAGTTGATGCGGCACGTTCTTGACAGATAGATAGCGGAGAAGATAGTGGCTTCTCCTCCAGCTGTGTGTGTTGGGTGCCCTTGAGTTGAGTGACACTTCAAACGCACCATTAGCGAGGGAGAGGGTAGAGAAAAGACTTCAAAGAGAGAGGAGCCACTGATGAGCATCGTGGGCTTGGACTCAGGAGAGGAGATGAGGGAAGGAGGGAGGGAGGGAAAAAAAGAGACAAGGAGAGGGGAAAGAGTGTGGGAGGGACCGAGGAGGGGTGAGGCAGAAAGAAGAGGGAGGGAGGGGTGAGGCTGGATTTATACCTCATCATACAAAGTCAGTGATTGGAAGAAAGGGGGGATGGGTTTGTTTGACTCAACAGGCATCCAGAGGAGGTGTAATAGACATATTGTATGTTTTAGGCAATATTTTTGTCTTATCGCAGAAAAAAAGGGGGTGGGACTTAATTAATTACATGCAGTAGATAAATTTTTAATGGGGAGGTTGGCCCTATGGGAGCACCCTAATGATGACCAGACTGATCCTTTTCAATAACCCACTGTATAAGCTACATATACTTTAGAGAAGATACATTTTAGACAAAACTGACAGAAGGGTGGGACTGAGAGAAAAAGGCACAAATCTATCTGCTACTTCAGCACCACGGACAGCGCCATGGATTTATCAACTTACACAAACC
>JAJHUR010137926.1:968-19942 GCA_027495735.1 Lutjanus campechanus
TTTTTTTTTTTATTTATACCACAATGCAAAGTGGGTTTATATCAAGCCTTGATACGATACCACTTCTGGCACCTGTCTTGCAGCAGGTGACTTTTAACAATTCTGGGAACCTGTGACCCTCAATAAGATGGGCTGTTGCAACATTAAGTGGGCCACTGCGGTTTGGTGCAGTAAAGGAAAGCTGTCAGTTTTATTCAACAGCAACTTGCTTACAACATTGTCACAAAAGCAGTTCTGTGCTAATTGGAGGATCTAACATACAGCTGAGGTAAGTCCCAGTTGGAAAATGAATATGACCTAATACATTCATGATGAACAATGTTAACAAAATAGAAGCACAAATAACATAATATTAAAATAGAGAAGTGATTAATAAATTAAACTCAGTTATAACTGAAAGTAATGTTGAGTAATGGCAAGAGGAACCATTGCTGGTGTTACCAAGCTAACTTAATTAGCTTCCACTTTCCAGCTGGAAACTCATTAGCCTAGCTCGCTAGCTCCCACTTTGTGAGTGGAAACAGGCAAAAATCATGCTCATGGACGAGGTAAAGTTTTATTCGTGTTACATTAGTCATGTTCACCGACTTCCTTCCTCACTCACTGACGTATCTGACATGTCTGTGTTTTCACAGAATTTATAGGAAAGCAACTAACTAATCATGGCTATCAGGAAATTTGTGTTTGAAGACTGTTGGAAACATTTGGGATAATGTAAATGCACAACTCAACAAAATATAAAAATGTAAAAAAAAAAAATAGTCTTATTTCTTTTGATAAAACATGCACAAAAGCTGCAGTATCAATATAGTTTATATTCCTCACACAAAAAGTGGGAATTCAGATTTGAGTTTGACGGAATCAAACCTCTCTGTGTTTCAGCAGCAATCTGATGTGTAGATGTTTTCTGACAAAAACACTGCAGACATCTGCAGACATGAGACTGTTCACTGATCTTGATCAGCAAGGGCTGTTCTCACACTTCTGCAGCACTCGAGATGGAAGTGAATGACAGGTGCATGAAATAAAAATCCCTCATCACCGAGAGCTTGCATTTTATTTCTAAACGTGGCAAGCATACAGTATATGCTCAGCATTCATCCTTTCTTTGTCTTGTTGAAAGTTGACAGCTTCTGTGACCACATGTTTCTTTTCAGCCTGTCCAAGTCCACCAAACTCTTCCTCCACCTCCCTTCAGGTTAATCAGGTGTAATTTAAAATCCAAAATTCCTGACAGTACATTTTCTGATGGTATTGCCTGTATGTTCTGCATGGCTGTTTGGATCAAAGACTGGTTATCTCTTCTATTGAGCTGTTCTAACCTCTGTCCACTCTCATTACAGGCAGGCAGCGCTGAATTTCCTAAGCAATCAGGACTATCGTTCCTGGGCAGGTATAGACTACGACACTTTAACGAGTTAAAATGCAAAGCCAAGTAGAACATTAAATCAGAGTGAATGAGACAACCGATATCCAGAGTCATCGGGCTGCTAGAAAAGACAAGAGACAGTGGGTGACGTGTCTCTACATAAATACAACAGGGGGAAGCTTTGATTGCACCTGGATATGCATTATAAACCTTTATAGTTCTGTCTCGGTCTCAACTTTTCCAACATATTCTGCATTATTTAGGCTGTTTTTGCTCTCAGACTTTAGAGCAGGTATTGTTGGATGTTGGCACAAGTTTCTCTACCTGTCCCACTTGTGTTCATTTTCTACAAACTACATACATCATGTAATGGTCATCAAACTAATTTTCAATTGTTTAAAATCCAATACGTTTACTTGTATAGTGACAGCAGGCACTCCTGGAAATAATCCCACATTTCCCATTATTTAGTAACAAAGTCAGCAGAAAAATGGCCATTTCTTCAAATAACTAAAATAGCCTTACTGTTTTCTTTACAAAAAAAACCTCTTGTGGTCATGCGAATAATGGCTGTTAAGAGTTGGGAGGAGTGTGATGTTGTTAAAGTACCACAAATCTCTTAGGGAGAAGGCCAGGCTGGATGGCTGGATATGTAGATTTTTTTTTTAATGACTATGCTTACTCCCTGAGCTAAACCAAGTTTAAAGTTACTGCCATTAAATGTATACCATGGGTCCTCAGAGTTGTTGCAGGGGGGCAACCATAATATTGTTTGAGGTTGTTTTTTTTCCTGAAAGTGCACATGAACCTGAATACAATTATGTGAGCTAGCTAACACGCTACTATCTGTTATGGTGCTATTGAAACATATCAGCCAATCAACTGTTCCATGTGTATAGACACTCCTGTGACCTACAATGGATCGTGCAAGAGACTCTGACTTACCCTCCGCCTCATCTCTGATACCACCACTGAAAGTGCAGAGGGTCAGGCCGATGCACCTAATATTAGCCATGCTACAACTGCAGTTACAGGTAAGCACAAACAAGAGAAGACCTGCAAATATTAAATGCAATATATGTAGTAGGGGGTCCCTGCTCCGTCTCTGAATCAGCTAACAGGTCAATGACCTGAAAAACACTGAAGACACCTGATTTACACTCATTAGTTAGTTCTCTTGTTGCACTGTCAGTGGCAGGGTCCGCCATACTGGATTCAAATGGCACACCCAGGCACAAGGGATTCCCAGGGAATGATGCATGCAAGTACTGGGGGGAAAAAATGCAAGATAAAAGCCGGTGCATGCCTGTATCGCCTTTAATCTGTGCATATGTTCATATACTCTCAGTGGCCACTTTATTAGGTACACCTGAACAGTCTACTCCAAGTTAAGGCAACAGTTCAACCATAAATTCTACCTTAACGAACTTTATAATGTCCAGTTTTGTTGACAGCAAGGAGTAGTCCTGTTACTTCAGCACTCTGTATGTAACTCTATACAAGAAATAAAGTAAGGGTTAACTGATTGTGTTGTAATTGGAATTTTAGTGACATTACAAACCATTTTTAATACCCACTCACACACATAAAGAATAACACACCACAATTATCAGCACAAACATAGTCACAAAATTAGGGGATGATATCGCCTAAGAAAATGAAACAAAATTTATTTTTAAACTCAAGTTTTAACCGAATAAGTTCACAAGTCAAAGCAAGCATGCATTTCTATTTCAGTTTTGCTTGAAGTTAAATGTCTTACTAAGCAATAAACCTGGTGAAAACTCTCAACTGGTCTAATAAGGACAGTAATTAAAAAGAGGAAAGTGATTTTTCCTCTCTACAAGATAACATTGTCCCCAAGTATTTCCCAGTAGACTGGTGTGAAAAACATATCTGTTGATGAGATACGTCATTACCTCCTGTAATTAATATTTTTCTTTAATCAGGATTATGTTTTTGACACATCTCCTTGTCTGACTTTTATTAAAACTGTAAATTGATACTAAACATTGTCTCAAATCCCTCGGCTCCTGAATATTCACGAGGGTCAGCTGAAAAAAGACTCCGAGTTGCCACCACAGCCGTAGTCTCACTGTGCTCTCCAAAACACCTGAGGGGGAAAATGATTTTCTCATTGCCAGGCTAATGGTGTTCATTTCTGTTAATCTATGGCCCAGTGTTTTCCAATTTGGAGGGTGTATCCTCACTCTCCACTGTCTATTATGCTCCAGGGCCAGGGACAGGCCACTTTCTCCCCATCTTTGTGGCACTGGAATTAAATGGAAGCAACTTGATTGCTGGGAAGCACAAGGCTAAGCGATAAAGCAATTAAGACACTCCCAATTCTTAGCCAAAGGACGGGGCCGCCACTGCTCAGGAGAGAATTAATTTGTATATAATGATATCCTCTAGTCTTTTTAGTCACATTTTTGTTTCATGGCTCTTTTGGGCTCTTTTGTGTGCAAAGTATATACTTCCCTTTTTGCTTGTCAGAGAAATGAAAACAAATCTGAGGTTAATAGGTCCTCTGTGGAGACAAGAGGTTTATTAGAGAGTTGTTTGGGAATGAATGGGAGGATGTAGACACAGAGCGGACAAACTGCCGCTCTTCTACAGGTTCACTTCTGCTAGAGCCTCAATTTAACTCACTGCAGTCTGATTCCTTCTCAAATCTATTGTGAAGAAGTTGCAGCTGTCTAATGTAGGAACTGTGTGCTCTTTGTTCAGGTCCCTCTTTGAAGGATCAGTTTACCCAAATTATGAAATACAGATTTTCTCATGAACCTCTACTGGCACAGCCATGCAGATAGTTCTGTTTTACGATTCCCAATACAATAAAGGTGAGTGATACTTAGTTTTTGGTGCTCACAGCATTGAAAAGTGACAAAATTCAACAGCAGCATCTCTTTTTAGAAAATGTGCTTGGATTGCTCACACACTGAACAATTTTCACGTGGACTATTTCTATCGTAGTTCTTAGATTTTAAATTAAAGTTGCATTAAATTATAGCCAGAAACATTGATGGGAAGTTTTTCATTTAATTGTATTTAAAATATGTTTTTTATTACTTCTACGTATTTTGTGATTTGTATTTTGCTTGGCAGAAAAAAAACAAATAGGGGGCAGCATATTGCCATAGTTCGAACAAACTGCTGCTAGCTGTAGCTGTCCTTAGCTGCAATACTCAGCACAGCCTGTTAGACTAGTGGAGGCCAGTTTGATGACAAGGAATACTGTAACAAGGTGATTTACAGCGGCTTCGACCAGGACTCTGACTCAAGTTCAGACGGCAACAGCATAGGCATGAAGCAGGAGAAGAGGGAGAGGGAGGTCGGGCATCAGCCAGTGCACACACCCTGAGGCCTGAGCAGGAGTTACGGCAGGGTGAGCCCAGCAAGAAAACCATCTCAGTGTTGCTGGACTGAGGGCAAACTGGACACTACTCAACTCACCATCGCTTCTTAAGGTACAAAGAGGTATTACAATACAGTCTCAGGTGTCTCATTTCTGGTGTTTGTACCTACTAACCAGGAGATACTCGGGCTGTTTAAATACTCTTAGCACCATTTCATCTCTATTGTATTAAGTTAGAGGCAATCTACAAGCCACCTGACTGTCCTAGCCAAGGTTTAAATTTTTCTTGCATTGATCCGGCTAGTTTTGGTTTCACATTGCAGTTGAACTATACCTGAAATACCTACATCCTGTCATCCCCTGCTTGAGCTGCCTCACCCTGTACCAATTAGTTGGTATGTAGACGAGTGCGCATGTGATGCTGGTATGTTGTCAATTTGGCTTGTAGCCTTCTATCTCAGTTTGAATGACTAGAGAAAAATGAATGACTTACTACCAGAAGCACCAACTTCAATTGCAATTCTTGAGATTAGTCCAGGATTTGTTTCTTTGTTTTTCCTTTTTCTGAAGGTAGCTTACCACAACCTCTTGTAATTTGCCTGAGACCATCCAAAAACCACTACAAATGAACTGCACCATGGTTCAATTTGATCCAGATCGGGACCACTTCTTTTCAAGGTTTGGCTGAAAAGTCCAAAAATGAAAGGACCCTCAGAGACAGACATTGGAAAGCCTCAGCTAATGAAACCAAATACCACCGGGTAAGTGAGAAAATATGCTTTTTCTAATTCGTATTAACTCAGCCTTTAATTTAATTCAGTTGGTTTAACCAATTTACTATGCACAACGATGTAAGTATGCTTGTTCCTTAAGAAAACATAAAGGAGTTCAAAGAGTGATAATCATTTTCTAATCACGAGTGTGATGGCTTATAGACACTAAATGTTTGAGAGCAAACAATTTTCTCTCCAGCTGGCCTCTTTATAGATCATGAAAATATACTACTTAAATCAATGGGAGACATCCCACACACAATGGCAGCCCTGCTGTTCAATGATGGCTTTTGTATTGGGGATAATCTACTAAGGTCATCAATCATGTCAGGCATCCTCCACTCTGAAAAAAAAAACAAAAAAAACACAACACTAGCTGATGTAATGGATTGAAACATACCTATTAAAAAACACCTCCCTTCCTCTATTGTTCACAAAAGAAGATGTGAAATAGCTGTAAAGGAATACATATGTTTAGCACCAGGCAAGGGGAATACTTTACACTAAACACCAAGGGAGTCAATAAGGCAAATTGTTCCAAATTCACTGTCAGGCATGTGGCGAGACAGGCGTTTTCACAGCAAAAGACTCCCTGGTTGAGCTGGAAATGTACAATTGACCCTGTCTGCCTTTTCAAAATGGTGCAACATTATAACCTGGGGGAATGTGTTGTCATCCAAATGAGATAAGTTTATTTTCTGCGATGTAGCATTTGTTCCATCAGGCAGGGAGGCTATAAAGCTAGAAGGATCAGTGGGGAGTCGAGCTCGGCACATGTGGCGCGAACGAGGAGCCCGACGAAAAGGCTTGGCCACCGCCCAAATCTCTGCCTCTGCCTTCTGTGCGGGCCCAGCCTTGGAAAGCAGGAGGCCACAATATTGTGGAACAAATTTCCTCTAATCTGAGCGTGCTGGTCCGGGGCTCCGGTGGGAAGGCTGCTCTCCTGTGCCCTCCCCGCCTGTCCCACAGATCAGCCCAGTTTACCCTTCACAGTGCCAACACACTGCAAGACGGATGAGATGTCGGCGGGGGGGTTAGAGCTGTCGGGATCTCGGCACTTCCGTGGACCGCTCATGTGTGCTCTCAGCAGGCCGGCGCTTTGCCCTGGAGAAAGGAGCTGAGTGGAGAAGAGCTGGCATGGGATTGGTCAGCTCCCACCTGCATCCTCACAGCCAACAATGATACAACTTTCTCAACTTAAACGCATATTAGTCTGACAGTAATTGTTGTTGTTGTTTAAATCAAGTAAAACACTAAACACGTTTTTTTTTAATAATAATAATTTTGTAATAACTCAAAACAAACTTCTCTCCTCAAATAAATCTGATATTATTTCAGTTGTACTTTAGAAAACATGTTCAATAAGCTTGTGATAATAAGTTGATATATAAGTAATGCTGACAAATATTGACGTAAGTTAGTCTTCATAAGTGTCCAGGCCACCTAAAGTTGAATGAACTTGAAAAGACAAGTTGAATTTTGAAAAAATTCAAAACAAATAAACTTTTCTAGTCAAATAAAGTTGATATTTATTAAACTGCACTTGAGAAAACATGTTCGAAGAGACAAGCTGAGGTAATTTTCCAAAGGTCTCCAGTCAAATAAATTTGATATTAATTCAGTTGACTTGACTGATTAAGTTGAATCAATAAAACTTGTTCCTGTATGATTTTTTACAGCGAAACATTTTTCTTCTTCTATGGACACTCAACTGAACCATTTTGACCAAAGTGATGGTTTAAACTGTCCATTATCAGAATAAAAACCATAAGAAAGAGCATATATATGAAACATTTCCAACCGTAAAGATCCCACACAGCCGAGCGAGGATCCTCCTGTTGTCGAGGACTACATTTAGATTAAATGTGGTGCCATAAGCGCCGATGGAGACAGGTCACGTGCTCTGCTGGGGACTGTATCCATCAGCTTCCAGTCATTTTACAGCGGCATGCAAGGCTCCTCGGCTCAGGATTGATCGAGACAGGAAAGGAGTGGGAGTGATGAAATGTATAGCAGATAATTATTTATGGTGGCGATGCTACGAAGCTCCTCCAGCACTTTTTTCAGGCAGCTTCTCGGGGAGTAAACATTGTTTATACCAAGAGTCTGAGAGTTAAAATTTAAAACTGGCAACTGACTTCTGTGCGACTTGTGATTAAAGGCGTCCTCTTGATTTTGGGAAAAGAAATCATGACATTAAAACAGTGATTAAAAAAAAAAAAAGGCTGAATTTGAGCGACTTTTCGCATTTTATCACTGCCATCCCGCTGGTGTAACCTGTGAAAATGTGCATTAACAAAAAATCTTTCTCCTCGAGAACATCCTCATATAACTGATTTAGTTTTTTTTTTTATTAGACTTCCTGCTACGTTTATAACTTCTGAGGAAAAAGTTCCTGACACAATGCAGGTGGAAGATGTCAAAATTATACACATCCCTCCTGCAGTTACCAACGGGAGTTGGATGAACATGTTTTTTTCTCCAGTCAGCAGTTCATATTTACAGAACATGACACATGATGTGAAGGCAGCAACTTACCAATTACCTCAGATAAGAGATCTAAAACTCTTGAGGTTAAATCAGTATGATTGTCATGGGCACAGGATTATGGTTCTTGTTTTTTTTGTCTTAACCACGCTGGATTATGTTAGAATGCAGCTCCCTTCAAAATAAAAGGTATGCTACTTGGGGCAATGCATCCCAGTTTCCCAACCAGTTATAATGTTTAAAGATAATGTTAATTCTGTATTTGGATGCCATTAGCTTTAACATTAGTCACTAGTCTATCTGGGGTCCACACAAATACACTAACAATAAGAAGTCCATTTAAAATCACATAGTAGGCATCAGTAAGAGGATGCAATTAAAACCAAAAGTAAAGATTTGAAAATAAGCGAAATGACTCTATGCATACAACAATAAATTGAAATAACCTATAAGATCTAATAAGATTCAGCTATAGTCTAATATATAAACCTGGGAACGAGACTCAACAATCAATTATCTTTCTCCAAAATTGCTTACTGCACCTTTAGAAGGTGATAATATGTCAATGTTGTGTTCACAACTTGTTTCCCCAGCCCAAAATGTTAGTAATTACTTTGGGTGGTTTGGTGTAAGATTAAAGAACGGGTTTATTTCAACGCTTCTTGGCAGGATCATGGCAACTGCAAGTGCATTTTAGTGATACAGGTCTCAGAGTTGTCTCAACCATTGCTACACTGCAAGAAATGCAACAGAAAAAGAGCAATTTGTGTTTGTATTTACAGTGCATCAAAATAAGGTGTGAACTGGGAGGTTTCATCATGTCAAGCTGTTTTACTATAGAAGATTAAAGATGACACCAGTTGTTTGACTTCTACATTATGTAAAATGCTTGCATGCACCAGCTTTTGTCTTACACATCAGTCCTACACTGGAAAGATGGACTCCAACACTGACAAATCAACCCACTAGAGAGGTAATTATTACTTAATACATATACACTGAATGTCACTTGCTGAACATAACCAGTATCAAAAATGGTTTGATTTAATGAAAATAAAAAGGATAATAACTTGATTATTAATTATATATAGTGTTCATCTTACCAGTAAACAGTATGTGCTTGCATTACATCCGTGGTTATTTAAAAATGAGGTAGACTGTGAAGCAAACAATTTCTCAGTCTCCATAGCCAGCTTACAGGAGCCCATTCTAGGAAATTTTCCAGCTGCAAAGCCGAGCTGAGCACCGTTAAGCACCCGACTGCACCCCGAGCCATTTTCCATTTGCAATAAACCCCGTTTGAAACAGGGCAGAACAACACAAAAGTTGACTTGTTAACACGGGGAGAAGGAGGAGGACTTGTATGGTCTCAAATGAGCAGTCTGGGGCATTTTCATGCACTCGAGGGGGGTGGACGGGCAGGGAGGAGGGGAAGGGAGGGGGTTGATTTCCATAGCAACAGTCAAGTCCCCAGCTGTCATGTTTGGGCTGAGATAGGTGCTGTGAGCATAGGGACCACTTAACCCCAGCCACACTTCAACTTAGGAAGTTAAGATGCTGCTGAGTGTCTGTGCTGTGCCTCACTTAAAATGCAAACTCTATACCCCTGGGAAGATAAGGGAATGCTTCTGAATTAACCCGGGGATACAGGAGCTATGCAAAAAGCCTCCTCAGAAATAATTAACCATCAATGTTTTTGGATGTCATTGAATGAAGTGTAAAGAGGAAAAACATACAGTTGAGAGCACCGAGCAAAGCACACAAACACAATGAATTCCCAGTTTATCGTCATGTGTCACTTGAAACACATTCACCAAAGGACAATTATAGTAGCTGGGCTCTATTGTTCAGTAACCGAAGTAGATTCACTGTCAGATGCAGAATATTTCAGAGCTGTGGGACATCAAGGTTATATTTTTTTATTTACAAAAATAAATTATTTGTCAAAGTTGATGAAATCCATTCATGAATACTAATTCAAACCGTTTCATGGCAGCTTAAATGTTGTGTAAAAGCTTGAATATCAAAATAAAAGCCTGCAAAATTGCTTATTTAACTATTTTTCAGTCTTTCTAGGATTGTTGCAGCATAAATGTTTGATTGTATGGCAGCTTTTCTAAAGAATTGTGATGCATGTTTTAAGCATTTTTTGCAATACTTTTTTTGCAATATTTTTCAAAGGCAACACTGTAAAAAAAAAAAAATAGTTGAGACAGCTCACTGCAATTGATTTTTGAGTTGTGAGCCCAACTCAAACTTTACAAATTTTACAAATTTTAATTTTACAAAGTCAAGAAAAATTGTATTTCAAAAATTGGTCACAGTTTTTAGTTTCTATGTAAAATAGAAAAGTTAATTATCTCAACAGAAGATTAGTAGTTCGTAAAAACTTTGTTTGTTCTCAAAACTCAAAAATCAATTGCAGTAAAATTTTTATTAACATTTTTGTTTTTACAGTGAACTTGTTCCAGGGAGAATAAACCCACACTGAGTGTTCTGAGTAACCTTACCAAAAGGGCTCAGGAATGCAAAAATTTGGACAAAGCATGCATGCATCTGGTGGGTATTCCACAAAGAAGAAAGAAATTTGTGTAGCTCAAACTCAAAATGGCAAGCACAAAATTATAAAATATAAAAGTACACATGATACATGTCAATAGCTATGACAAATCTTGTGTTCTTTTTAGCATACATGACAAAAAAAAAAACATAATAAAACATTGAGTTGCTTCATTCAGATGTACATGCATGACGTTTGCTATGATTAGAAGCATGATTGATCAAATTTGCAGAATTGTTGCAGTGATTGGACAAAATTGCTGAATTCACAGGGATTTAATGATTTTGCTTCACTTGTTGCGATCGCAACATCTCATCTTACTGGAGGGACTGGTTATTACATGCACCAGTCTCTGTAAAGATGACTCACCTTACTTCTTATTCTCTGCCGTTGTCGAGATCACAGGGTTTATCTCTCCAGTTACAAGGTCTGAGAACCCTTCATGCACACGTGAGCCAAACTGAATTCATATTACATCTGAAGCTACAAGCCTCAGCTCAGACAGAGAACATGGTATCATCACAGTGTTTAAATTGAGGCTCTTTAGCTGCTGAAACACACTGCAGACCAGTGTGAGCACAAAAGCAGTGAAAAGGAGTAGAGAAAGAGTAGAATGAGTGAAGGTATTTTTTCAATAAACAGCAGTTGCTGACAGGACATTAATTTTGATTTTCAAGCCCAATAAGTTAACTTATTTCCAATGTTTCACATATTAAATGTGTTTTTTATCAAATGAGGCTGTGGGAAATCAAGGTTGAATGTGTGCCATCTGGCTGACATCAGGTATTAGGACTGTGTTATGGATTTAAAATATATTTGTGTTCCAAAAAAGTTGAAAAAAAAAAAAAAAAAAGATAATTTCTTCTTTAATTTAAAGGGGAACATTATTCAAGATGGAACACTGGAATAAAAACAAATGGCTAATTTTGATTTTTATACCTTTGATGAATGTTGACACACATTTTTGACATTTTTATACTATGCAGGATTTTCTTCTTGAAAATGACCACAATAACTAAAAGATGAAAAAAAAACAATTTTTATAATTAAATGTTTACATAACTTATATATTATAGTATTAGAGCAGTCTGTGGTGTTTGTATCCTGAATGTGCAACAGCAGGTGGTAAAAGGTTCAAACTTATTCACTTTCTTGCCAAGTTATGTGTGAAGACTGATACCTTTGAACAGTAAATAAGCTATTAAGATAGGTTAGCAAAGACTGGAAGCGGGGAAACAGCTAGCTTGGCTCAGTCTAAGGTTTAAAAAAAAAAGCCTATCAGCACCTCTAAAGCTCATTCGTTAACGCATTGTATCTTATTTGTTTAATTGATACAAAAACTGCATTGTGAGCACAATAATTCCCTATTTTTAGGGGATTTATTTAGCCATTATAAGTTGCAAGGCAGCTAGCAGCTTACTGGCTAAAAATAGTCTGGTACGTAGCATTTCATAGAACACGTAATTGTTATTTTTACACTTTAATTTTTTGTACAAACCAAAAAAACTAGATAAAATGTGTAGATGGGAGACTGATGATGTTGTCGTTGGACAGAACCAGGTTAGCTTTCCAGGCTTTGTACTAAGCTAAGCTATCTGGCTGCTGCCCCAAAATATTTTATTTGTGCTTTAGAATTAGAATTAGGGCCTACCCAACCCGATATCATACCAAAGTGGGGAGGCAAATACACCTGCCGATCCACCGTGGCAGTGTCATGGTTTGCATCACCTAGATATGAAGTCGCATGCTCTCATTCTGCAAAAGTTAGTTATAAAAAAAATATGTAAAGTCCAGTTACACTTTCAAATTAAAGCTTGCTAACAAACATTTCAGGTGAGCTTGGCTAGGTTTAGGCATTTAAACTACTTGGTTACATGTAGGAGAAGGCCGTGCTACGAAAGTTAACTACGTTACATATGTGACATCAGTTCAGTGTGTTAAATAATATAACTGAACTAGGCTACCTAAGTTAAAATAAGTCAATGTTTACTTTTGGTTTCACATGGAAAACAAACTCCTGTTTCCTGTGTTTGACCCGTCCATCCATCCTGACCTCACACAGGCTTTGCCACTCTTTATGCTATGATCATCCCCTATGTTTGCCCCCATCATTATCGCCCCCTTTTGGTACTGCACCTTTTAACACGCGTGTACGTTTCACATCTAGGTGAGGCAAAGTGTGGCACTGATCCTCTAGTGGATCAGCAGGTGTATTACACACTTTGGGATGAGACTGGATTCTCCTTAACCCATCCTTAGTAGAGCGTTAAGCAGCTCATTACCCATATAGTAGCTGACTATACTACAACAATGTTTTTATTTATGTTATCTATGGTATATTTTTCACAAATCCACATTTCAGCACTACATTGATCTATTAATATCCATTAATATTTAAGATGATATTAAACATAGTTGAATTAAATGGAAAATCATGTAAAAACCTGCCAAGAAACGTGTATTTTTGCTTAAATGCAGGTGACTGCAGTGTGAGCAGCCACTGTTCTCTACATGCAGGATCACTCGGTCTCCTCTGAGCTTTTCAAACAGGCTTCCTCGACATAACAGATATTGCTCGCGACAGGCCAGACAAAATGTCCCTGTTGTTTTGCAAGGGAAAATGTGGCATTGTCCCTGCACGGCGGTCCCCTTCTGGGTGTGAATGGCCATCTAATCAAGCTCTCCCTTTCACTGCAGCTGGTTTACAGCGAGCAGCGGGGCTGACCTCTGAGGGGCCCGCCTCCCCCTCCCCGTCCTCTGGGACCCTTCAACAAGCTTTAGAGGCCAAATGAGGTGTAAGTCTATTAAAAGGGAGTTTGTGTGTAGATCACAGTCCCTCTGGGGGTGGGAGCCTTTGCCTTGTCATTCAGGTGCGGCTAATTTCCTTCTGCTCCACACGCAGACATGAGGCCTGCCCACGGTCCTCATCGCGCTCAGACGAGACCCGCTGCTAGAATTTCAAATGACAGCTTCTTACAGCGGCAGCAGGTGATTTATTAAAACAGAACGCTGAAACAAAGAGACGTCGCCTTCATGTTGTGGATTTTATTCACTATGAATACAATGTGAGTGTGCAATGTGTTCCCAAACCATGATCCAACTGGCTCATGACTCTACTCTTAGAAATAAGGGTTCCAAAGAGGTTCCTCCTGAGGGGCTGAGGTTCTACCCAGAACCATTTGCTTCTGAAGATCCCTTTTCTGAAGAAAGCCATCGTCAAGCGTTCTTTGGAAGACTGCAGGTTCCATCAAGAACAGTTTTCATCAGAAGAACCCTTTCTGAAAAAAAGGGTTAGGTAAGGGTTCTTTGTACCATAATGTAAAGGGGTTCTTGGTAGAACCCTCTGGGTAGGTTCTAAATAAAACCCTTGTAATATAGAAGGCTTCTCAGTAATATCCTCTTGGTGGGTTCTAGATAAAACCTTTGGAATATAAAAGGGTTCTTAGTAGAACCCCTGATGCAGGTTCTAGATAAAAAACTTTGGAATACAAAAGGTTCTCAATAGAACACCGTGGGTGAGTTTTAGATACAACCTTAAAATAAGTGTTCTTGGTAGAACCCCCTAGATAGATTCTAAATAAAATCTTTGGAATATAAAAGTGTTCTCTGTAGAACCCCCTGGGAGGATTCTAGATTAAACCTAGAAAAGGGTTCTCGGTAGAATACCCTGGATGGGTTCTAGATAAAACCTTTTGAATATAAAGGCATTAACCACGAAGTTAGTATCTAGATAGATAAAACCAATGAAATATTAAAAGGTTCTCAGTAAAACCATTTTGGGGGGTTCCTGTTATCACTCAGAAGGCGGAAAGGTTCTGGATAAAACCCCCAGAGAGGGTTCTGGGTGGAACCATTACACCATAGAAAGGTTAGGTTGCAGAACCGCTCACAAGGTGCTTTGTGGGAAACTTTTCACAGATGGTTCTATAAGCCTTTTTGTTAGGTTCAAGGTAGAACTCTCTGAAAGGGTTCCAAGTAGAATCTTCATAAAAGGTTCTACCAGGAATAAAAAAAGGGTTCTCCTATTGAGCCAAAGAGCCCTTTAGGGTTCTAGTTAGCACCTTTATTTCTAAGAGTGTACAGTGCAAATATCACTGAATGCAAATTAAGATGGAACAACAAACTGTGACATTTTTTTTGCTCGCGTGTTTTAAAATCTTTTGTGAACACAGCCGCCGCGATGATAAATAGTCGGTCCTGTTCGCTGCTGCGTTTATTGAACTGACAGAGAAAGAGGGAGGCTGGAGAAACCAACAGGGGAGAAGGGAAATAGAGGAACAAGGCCACAGGCGATGCCTGAGTGAATGTGAGTTAGAATTTGAGGCATAAATTGATTGGAAGTGAGGGTTGTCAGAAAAAACATGATGTTCTACCAATCAGGGTCCTATCGAGAGATCTGTTTATCACAGCAGCACCCAGTGAGGCACCTTAAACCAAACACAGAGACAATCACAGCGCAGTGTAGTCGCGTAATACCTGACAGTTACAGTGCAGTCAGGACAGTGATGTGATTTTCCCTGCGTTGGATCTGTACTCCAGCACATTGGGTTTGAAATGAAACAATAACTGTGAGGTTAAAGTGCTGACTTTTACCTTTAATTTGAGGCTGTTTGCTGTCATATCAGGTTTTTTTTTTTAAAAGTATAGCCCCTGTAGGACAATGCAGTAGGACGAATGAGCCTTATGATCAAACAGTAAAGTTTTTTTGACTGGCCAACACAGTCACATGACAAATACAGCAGCTTGGTCAGTGGCCCTTCATTTCAAACTATGACCCTGTGGGATCAGTTATGCACGTGCAACTCACATGCACTAACACGCACGCCCATATGGACTAATGTGCTACTCAAAAACAACTATTTGCTATCTTTGTGTTATTGAATGCCTGATATTGCACCTGAAGGAGATTTCCGGATCATTTGTACCATGAAAGCAAACGGCAGTTAGCTATACTGACACATTACTGGACTTTTGGACTCACAAATGAATCCCTGAACACCCCTGAAGCAAACCATCAGAGTGCACCAACCTGATATTTGACTGAGGAAGAGCTTTTCCGAATCGAGCATTGACAGTGTTTGTCAGAGGGGACCGGGGTCAGCTGAGCAGCATTAACCTCTGGGACGGCATCTCTGTGCAGTGCATTAGTCACATAGAGGAGGAGGAGGGATGTCCTGTAATAGATTATTGACCAGCGGGCAGCGGCCTGCGCCGCACCATGTAGTCCTAGCCAGCTACTGACCTCTTCATCACAGATGGAGGAGCCCACCTGCAGTCCAGAGCGAGGCCAGAGGATGCACACACACACAGAGAGAGAGAGAACACACACACACACACACACAGCAGCAGCATAACCCCAACGACTAATGAGAAACACACAAGTAATATTCTCTGGTTGCAAGACAGTTAGCAGGACAAGGAACCTGAGGGGTATGAAACCATATTCATTCATAGCTATAAAATGGGAGTCCTTGGCTCATCAAATTGAAAGTGCTGGGGAAACAACAATTGCTTCCATGAACTTAGACTACCTAATTAAAGGCAGGCAATTTCTCTCCGAGAGTCACACTCAGGATCTTTAATTGAAATCAAAATGAATATCGCTGGAACACAGAGAGCAGGGTGGAGCGATAGTGGGGGTGGGGGTGGGGATGGACACATCCTTTGCCATTTTACTGGTCTCACTGTCAGAGAAATAGATTTTGAAATACAGCGTTCATTTTTTTCCCCTCTGTTTGGTCTTAAAGGGATAGTTCAGATTATTTGAAGTGGGGTTGTATGAGGTACTTGTCCATTGTCAGTGTATTACCTGCAGAAGATGGAGGTCAGCAAGCCCCCGGTTTGGAGAAAATAAAGAGGAGTACCAGCACGGAAGCTAAGCAATGTACTGCTGTGGACAGGGTCAGCAATAACATGTAGTATATTTCTGTTACTTTACTTTGCCATCATACAGTGTTTTACACTGAAAAACTGAACTTAAATAAGCCAAATATTGCTCCCTCCAAACCAACCAAACCCCATAGGCCAAATGTATAACTTTACCTTGCAGAACATGGGAGCTGCTGGTGCATCGCTGCCTCGATTGGTTAGTTTGTTTGTGCTATTATGTGACTTCAGTGAACCCGACCTATCCTTACAAAACACAGAGGTCACACAATAACACAAACAAAAAACAGATCGGACCAGCAACACCTGTGTTCTTCGTGGTAAAATTATTGATTTTTTTCAGTGAGGTTTGGTTGGTTTGGAGAGCGATATCTGGCTTATTTAACAGCTGTATTTAGTATATTTTCCCTGCTAAACTTTGCCGTCAGCCAGCCTTTTCAGACAGGAAACATATATCAATATATAGAGATACAAGCCAAGTATTGCTCTCTCCAAACCAACCAGACTCCATAAGCAGATTTGGTAATTTTACCTCGCAGATCACAGGAGTTGTTGGTCCACTCTGTTAGTTTGTTTGTGTTACTGTGTCACTCCTGTTTTAAAAGGATAGTTCAGGTTCACTGCAATCACACAATATCCTGTTCTGCAAGGTAAAATGATTAATGTTGTCTATGGACTTAGGTTAGTTTGGATAGAGCTCAATTTCCTGTCAAAAAAAGGCTGTCTGAAGGCAAAGTAAAGTGTTGAAAATATTCAAAATATAGCATACACTTAAACTGACATTGATTTTTTTCTACTGCACCGTAATTTGAATCTACTGTAAGTAATATACTGACTATCAATAAGTACGTCACACAACCCCACTTCATAAAATCCAAACTATCCCTTTAAAGCATCTCATGATATGTTGTATTACAGCAGCCAAAAGCACAAAAACAAGAGAAAAAAAAAAACAAATCAAAGGACAAACTGACTTAACCCTGAAAGACAAGAGCATCTCCAGAACCACTGCCAATATCATCTGTGCTCTGTTTCCCTTTGGCTCAGCCTCTTTACAGCTTTTTTTTTTTTTTAATTGTTTGATAATTCATCTCCGAGCTCTAATTTACCCCCCACTGTCAGCCCTGTATGTTCGACCATTGTGTGAGACATTCAGCTGAATTCCAAATGAGCTCGTAGCATATAAAGTCTTTCTTCCAGGGAAAGCACCTATTTATGGACATGTTTGTTTGTTTTTCATCAACATTAACCCTTTGGGCGAGGAACGTCCGTATGCCGTCTTTTCAAGAACGGTCCCAGGAACGTCCTTGGGCGGGAAGTCACACTGTTTTAGTTAGTCTGGTTTCTCAGTGACTCCTAGGGTGAAAATACAAGATAATTAATTTTGTTTTCAGCATCAGAGCACGTGACCTATAACATTCGTTCCCAGCCATTTTTCCTTAGATCTCCCCTACCTGTATCTAAGGAAAGCTGAGCCCTAACCTTCTATACAATCTGGTAATTATTAATGATTTATCAATTGATCAATTGTTAGCATTATTGGTTAAGGAAAATGCACAAGTCTACTTACAGACAAGTGACACATTTTTACATTAAACTTTATGTCACAAAACATAATTTTGGTTGATAATGGCACAATAACATCTGATTTAATTTGATGAAAAGGTGAAATTATTATTTTGTAAATAAATGTGTCATTTACCACAGCTTTAAGCACCTTGAAAATGCCTGAAAAGAGCTTCAATTTGATTTTGGACAAGATTTATGAGACCTTAAATTGTGATTGTACTGTAGTTGACATGTGAAGTCTGATTTTGACGACCTCAGAGCAAACAAAGTCTTAGGGACTCTCTCTAACTTCTGGTACCCACCTAGGGGGGCCCAAACCCCAGGTTGGGAACCAGTGTCATATAAGATGGTCTCTTTAATTGTTTGTCATGTAGCTCTGCGCGAAAATCATCTCACTTATATTAAGGTAGGTAGCATGGAAAGATTATAAAACAGTGTAAAAAAGAGATTATTATGAAATACATCAGTAACATGAATGTTGTATGTTTTACGTCCTTAAGAACTTTGTAATCTCTGCTTTTATAGTAGTGACATATATCACTTCAGTGCATGAGGTGCAGCCAGTAAAAAATGGACCAGGCTTATGACAAAGACATACATAACTATTCAACTGCATGTGCATGATTATAACAGACTACATGTCATGATTAGCAAGGACAAAACATTAAGTTTATGCCTCCATCATTTTTTTTAATGGTGTAATGGTCTAATTCATGTGATATACTTACCAACCGCTATAACCACATTAATGTAAAAACCTTATACATTTTCACTTTACCTGGAACATAATTTAAAGCTCATTTTCATGTCTTCCCTCAGCAGGTCACAATAAAAATGTGAACACAATCACATAACAACAATAAATAATATAGGATAGGATAGATAACATAGTACAACATTATACAAAAAGTACATTACTTACTGTACACTATGCACACAAGAGCTGTATATTAGGCAACGCAACTTGGCTTT
>JAJHUR010137928.1:0-21417 GCA_027495735.1 Lutjanus campechanus
GTTAAGTGTATGTGCTATTGCCTGGTGAGAATCTAACCTGAGATGATCCGCTGGGCCTCAAATGGTTCCATATAACTGCAGCAGTCTGTTGGTGCAGATTTGGGCTCCCAGTTTGGTCTGCCTCTTGGGTCTGGACGGACATCAAATGGGTCAGAGTAGTCTGTGTCAGCGTCCGACGCTGCTGGGGCTGAGGGAACAACCTTGGTAGGGAGAGAGAAACAAAGAGCATCTCATTAATAAGAGAGGTGGAAAGGTACGTCTGTATGTGAGAGGAAAAAAATGAGGAAGTAAATGAGATGATGCAAAAACAAGGGATTGAGAACATATGGGAAAAGCGCTGAAAAATGAGGCAGAACACAGTAAACAGTTCTTACAGGTTCCTCTTGAACAGTCACAGGACTCAGGGGGACTTTACAGCGGCCAAACTCCTGAGAGTCCACTTTAATTAGTCTGTGCTTGGGAGACACCACTTTCACCTGAAACACAACACATGTAAACAAAACCTTTAATGCTGGTTTAAAAGTCACCTCAATAATCAATGTCAGTGGGAGATCAAGGAGAATTATTTGTCGTTTATCAAGTAAGACACTGTAGCTGCCATACAATAAAACATGTAAAAACATGCATGTCTTACCTCCACGCCATTAGGGAGGACTGAACCAAATGCAGGGAAAGAGGGAAGGCTCACTGTGGCACTACAGGGGCTGAAACAGCCATTCTGGTGCTCCTTATCAGAGTGCTGATATGGGTCCTCAAAATCCAGCTCCTTTTGAGCTCTGTAGGCCCTCAAAATCTCACTCTCACTGTAATCTGGCCTCGGGGGCTGTGGAGGGTCACGCCTGGTGCCAAAGTTCAGGTAGTCCTTCAGCCACTTTGCCATGGATCTGGGAATGAGGTGACATATAAACTGCTTAAGATAATTTAGGATGTCACAATGTTGAATCGATTAGTCAAAAAGAAAGTTAGTTTGATTCCATTTTTGTTATTTATTCATTTTTAGCATTTCAGTCATGAAGTACGAGTTTGGGAGATATCTGCCGTACAGATGGAAGGGAAGCATGCACTGACTAGATGAGAGGCTTGTGCTCATGACAGCTGTGGTATGTAAACATCTGCGTCTTCCTTGGCTGAGCTGTAACTTCTCATCCATGACTAGATGCACACAGATCTTCAGCAACCGGGTCATGATTTCTGGAAGGAGCCATTGCTGTTGAGTTTTCTGGGGCTTTGAGCACCACAAGCCGAGCGTCCTCTAGTTCCATTTTATTCAAGAGAAGGCAGACATCTCTATGGCTAGTATCTCCAAAGTTCGGCAAATCGCATCAAAATAATCTAGAGAGATTTTTTTTTTAAATTAGCGCTGCCGCAACTACTGATTATTTCATTATCTATTAATCTGCAGACTATTTTCACTATAAATTATTATCAATTTTAGTCTATAAAATGTTAAAAAGTTGTGAAAAATACTCCTCACAATTTCCTAGAGCTCAATTGGTTTTGGCCCAACCAACAACTCACAACTACAGCTGGACGATTTGGTAAAAAAGCCCTATTATGATTATTTTGACTGAAATAGAGATTGCAATATGCAATACTTTTAGTAGAAATGATAGGTTTTGCATTACAATTTTCATGTTCATGGAAAAAGAACAATTAAAATCATGATTATGTGAAATTTATTGATTTTTAGGCCAGGTTATCTATGCACCACTACAGTACACCATGAGCCTGTTTTCTCATACGTTTTTCCTTTTTCAAAAAATTTCGATTTGGTTCTGATACTAGATATTGCACTTGGCCATATTACAATTTTATTACGTTTGTAATTAATTGTGCAGCCCTACTCACAACCCAAGGACTCTTCATTTGCTGTCATATAAATAACAAAGAAACATTACATTTGGGATGCTGGAATCAGCAAATGTTTGAAATTATTGGTTGAAAAACAATCAACTGAATCAAAAATCATAATAGTAGGCAACTAATTTTCTTTTGATCGAATACATGATTGACTGAAAAATAATTGCAGTTTGAAAAAAATATATAATTTGATTTTGGGGTGAACTGTCCCTTTAAATAATTGAACGTTAGTTTCTTTCCTCTTTTGACTGTTTCTTGTGCTGTTGTTAACACAAATACTGTTCATCTGGGGATCAGTAAATTCTTATGAGTGAATGAACCAAGAAATAAAGTTGCTAGCATTAGGTAGTATATGTATCACTGAGAAAAAAATAACGCATTAAGCAGCCAAGTGGCAAAACTGTTGCAAATGTGTCTATAAATTAAGTATTTTAAGTAAAGCAGACTAGTAATCATTATGAGTTTTTTGTTTATGTTAGCCCAAATGAACTTGGCTGAGTTGTTAAATCCCCTGAAGAACTAACCATGCCCTGAAGGAAAAAAAAAGGTGGTGATATAAATCAACAGGTCCAGTGAGGATAATTTCTTCCAGCTTTGTAAGGTTAACACTGATGAAGTGAAGCTGAAGGTAGGTTTTGTTAACAGACATAAACGCTAGCCTGCGTGCTAAGTCAGCAAATCACTGCAACCAATGACAATAGCTAGTTAGCATTAGAGGGTAAATAAGAGGATTTCAATCAATCACTTATTCACAACAATAGATTAAAGCGAGTATTCCCTTCAAAACAATCAGCACCAAGCTAAATAGTTGGCTAATATTACTGTTATGTTATTTCTTTACAAAACTAAAAGGTTAAAGTAACGTGAGTCGTACAATTGATTGTGACCGCTCTGTAAATCTGCCAAAGCTAAGTTAGCCAAGTTAGCTAACGTTGCCAACCGTTAACGTAACTAACTGCTAACGTTACTTTTTCAAATCTCACCCTCTTTCTTGGCATTGACGGCTTCCCGTTCCAGTTATGTCTTCCAGGTTACCATCCAGAGTTTCGTTTTGGCGTTATCAGGCCTAAAAATAAAACATCGTTATCCGTGAAATCCGTCCAGCTTTACGGAGCCAAGCAGGTCAGTCAGCTAATGTTAGCTGGACCAGACCAGACTGTGGAGCAGACTGTCTCCACACAGACACAACACTCACTGGCACAGCGCACTGGTTTAAAGGGGAACACGGGGATGTATTTCTGGTCGGCCAACATTAAAACCTCAGATACAAAGTGAGCATTATGACTGCTGTTAAATGCACAGAAAGAATCCTTTGTCTCACAGATGCAGCTCCAGGAATGAGGAAAATGCAACTGTTTATATAATGTGTGTGATATATCGTTTTAAAAAGCCCTCAACTTTGCACGTGTCTGATGCATGTGGTGTAAAGTATTTCATTTTTTTAATAACTGTAGTGCATTACAGTATACTATATTGTGTATTATGTGGATGTTCTCTAGATACATTGTATTGTCTATAGCAGTGTTTTCCAAACCCTTTTCCTGGGTCTTTTCGGCTTGTTGAAAATTACAACCCATCACAACACAATTTGCAATATTGTGAACTTGAATCTGTGAGGATAAAACTCAAAGCATCAAGTTTATCTGAAGAAGGAAAGTGAATTATCTCAACAAAACACTATTAGTCCATCCATCCATCCATCCATCTAATAAAAAATCAAGTCTGCTGCTGATTATTGTTTTAAGGTTTTTGTGCTCAAATCTGGAATATTTCCAACATTAAATTCCACATTTTGACTCAACACCAAGATATTTAAAGGGACAGTTCACCCCAAAATCATGAATACATAATTTTCCCCTTTTGCAACTTTTTGATATGAGTTGCAGAGTTTTAAAGATATCGGCCGTAGAGATGTCCGCCTTCTCTCCAACATAATGGGACTAAATGGTACAAGTTCTGTCTTGCTCCAAGGATCAAAAAAATAAATTTGAATAATTCAAAACCAGATTCTCTTTCCAGAAATCATGACCTGGTAACTCAAGACAATTCACAGACTTTGTCTTTCTTTCTAGTAGACGCAAAGTAGCAGTTCCAGTAGATTCTACTGCAAAAAGAAAGTAGTTACATGAAACTGCTCACAACAAGGTCTGTGGATTATTTTGAGAAACCAGGTCATGGTTTATGGAAAGAGACACTGGTTTAGAACTTGTCAAACGTATTTTTTGGTGCTTGGAGCAACACAAGACATTTAGTACCATTATATTTGAGAGAAGGCAGAAATATCTATGGCCAATAGCTCTGAAACTCTGCAACTCACACCAAAACAGCATAGATGTGTGCTTATCAGCACTACAGGCCAGGGGATAAACATGTATTTTTAATGTGAGGGGGTGAACGGTCCCTTTAAGATATGTTAAGCAGCAGCATTTAGTATTTAAACCAAACCAGTGTTTGGTTATGTAACACCAAGAAAAAAATAGTCCTGTTGACATGATACCAAACAGGTAGGCAATGACGGTCAGAGCTATTTTTTAAGGTCTTTTCAGTGTAATTCAGGTTTTTGAGGACACTGCTAAAACAGAATACATTGTTCATAAAAACACTTAGCTGTAACAGAAAAGGGCATGATAGGGTTAATGTAAATATTAATAATGTATGAGCTTATGTTAAAGAGACTGTGCACCTCAAAATCATAAATGGATATTTCAGATCTAGTTCATAAAATCCCTAAACTGTAAGAGGGCTTCTGATAACAGAACAAGACATGGTAGGGTTAATGTAAATATTAACAGTTGTGTAAAAAATTTATGGTTTAAACATCTACAGCACTATGCCAACAACAACAAAAAAACAGATCAGCCACCCAAAAAACCCTTTATCTGGTGGCCTGGTTGTGCAGATGGTACAGCATGTGCACCATGTGTCGAGGCTGTGAGCACTCTGCAGCGGCTGAGGGATCAACTCTCACATGTGGCCCTTTGTTGAACATCATCCACCCCACTCTCTCTCTCTCTCTCCCCCTTTCCTGTCCTCACTTCAGCTATCCCCTCAAATAAAAGCCCCAATACAAAAAAAAAAGATTCATCTGCTTACAAATACTGTGCAATATGGTCAAAGCCCCAGAACACGTGGCAGACAAACAAATAAAATCAACATTAAAGCTATCATAACATCTCTAGCAGAATCCCAGATATCTTACTATCAATATATTATATGAGCAATGGAAATATTCGGATCCCACATTAAAGGGACTGTGTACCCAAAAACCAAAAAAAAAAACAAAACACCATATTTTTCTCCTGGCCTGTGCTGTTTATCAGTCTAGATTTTTTTGGTGTGAGTGGAAGTGTTTTAAAAAGGTCTGTGGATTATTTTGACCAACCAGGTCATGATTTTTGGAAAGGGACACTGATCTTGAATTTTTCAAATGTATTTTTTGGTGCTTTGATCATCGCAGGACTTATGTCATTTAATCCCATTATATGAAAGAAAAGGCAGACATCTCTACAGCTGATATCTCCAAATTCTGTAACTCACTAGATGATAAACAGCACTACAGGCCAGGGGGAAAAATATAGATTTTTGATTTTGGGGTGAACTGTGCCTTTAACATTTATAAATAAATACATAAAGACAGGTGGTCCACGATGTCAAAACATGTCAAAGACTAAAGATAAAGTAAAAACAAATTTTAATAAACACGAAAATATACACCTGATATTTTCTCAGGGCAAATCTGCCTCACAAAAATTCAAACATTACCTCTTTTAATGGGTTAACCTCTGAGTAATAACAGGTGGAACCGGTGGAACAGCTGAGGAATTATTTGTTTCACTGAGTTTCGCCAGGAGACAATATAATTCCTGCTAATGACTTATTATCAGTCTTTACAGGAGAGACTCACAAACTGGTTTACACATGATTTCATTACAAAAAGTTCCCCTCATTAAATTCCTTTCTGCATCATTCATACAATTGCTGCGTCAGTCACTCAAATCCATCCCGGGCATCTTCATCTTCCTTTCATTCGCTGTCATTGCTGTCACTGTCTGAATACGCCCCCAGCAGGCTGAGAGATGATGAACCATTTTGTGTGGTGACAGGTGCAGGGGCATTGTTAGAGGCAGCCGTAGATGCTTTTGAATCTGAAACACAAGACAAACAATGACTGTGACTTCAAAATCATAGCAAAGGATGTGAACAAGCAGCAAAAACAAAGAAAATAGAAAATCTAAACATAGAAAAATCTCATTTTCTCATGCAGACACAAGGGACAAATGTTTGTTAAGAGATTAAATCAATCAAACGAACTAATGTCTAAGAGTTCAGAAGCAGTCAGGCTGTACGAGGCTTTCATATAAACAGTAAGAGATACTGATGTTGTTACCTGTTTGTGATGAGGGAGCAGCAGTGGTCGCCACTGGACTGGGCTTGCTGACAGTCGCTGCTGGTTTCTTTCGCACAACCAGGGACCCTAATGCTCCCCCAACGCCCAGCGTCCCCACACTTCTTTCCCAGCTCTCCACTTTTGCCCTCTTCACTCCTCCAGTTGAAGTTCCCTGTAGAAACACACAGAATAAAGATGAAATGTCAAGATTGAAGTTGAACTTTCAGTATCAGTGCCAGGCATGAGAAAAAAGAAATCACAAGAGGAAGATCTTTTTTTTCATCTTAAGAAAAAGGTAAAATCTTGAGAATAATGTTCAAATACACTTTTGTTTTTTTTAAGTTTAAAGTAGTTTAAATTCTTTCTTTTTATGCCTGGCACTAACAGAGAAAGTTCAACTTTATTCTCAAAAGGCAAAGTTGAAAAATGTCGTCAACCTCTCATTTTCTTTCCGCTATGCCTGGCTCTAATACTCTTCCATAAACACATGAACATATTAAAGTTATAAAATATAGTTTTCATTCAAACTGTTCTGCGTATTTTCAGTAACAGCAGTTCAATGTTTTCTACATTCTGTAATTATCTCATTACATCATAACTTTCATTGTTAGTGGTGATGTCTGTCACCCCCATGTGAGATTTACAGGAAACCTTTCATGCAATCCAGCATCCCTGTTTGTTATTTCATAACATTAACATCAGCCTCACTGTTTATTTCTCATTCTCCTGAAGTTACATACTTACTGCTAATGCAAATCCAGCCTTTCATTCTGCTGCTAGTTCATATTAAAAGTGTTCAACTGGTGAACCACAGGGGGACTTTCATGGCGAAACGGTTGCTGGAAACGCAACACATTTACCGCCAACGTTAGCACCGACAGCAATAGTCTGGCAAGAATATGTCTACAAAACAAGACATGACTCTTTTCAGTTTTCAGGCACTGCTTGACAGAAGATCATTTTGAAAATTACAGGAACAAGAGGGAGAAGCGTGATTGAGCACAATGAGCTGCTAAATGAAGATTTGCAGGAAGCAGGACTGAAACTTTAAAACTTCAAATTGACTAAAGCAAAACTTGACAAATATGTGCAAATGTCATTTGAAATCAGTTTCCCAGCACTAGAGGCAGGCGGAAGATACTGAAGCTTTTCAAAGAGCTTCATTCAGTTTGACAGTTTTGAAAGTTTTAAAGCTAAACTATGTGGTTTGCACATTAGTGGGATAAAAAGAGAGGATCATAATTAAGAAATGTGGTGATGTACTGTACATTAAAAAGACACACGCGTATGTATGGGAACATTTTTTCATGATATCAAGTAATAACATAACTACTTTAATTATCGCTCGCATCAAAACAATAACAAAATACATAGATTGATAAGATCATGAGGAAGCGTGGGATCATGGGAGCTGTTGTCTTCATTGTTAAAACAACCCCCATTATCAGTGAAAATCTATCTAACATGACTCAGGCAGAATTGTTCATGAATGAGGTGATGCATTTATATGTCATGTTATTTTTAGTCACGTTCGCTGACTTCCTTCCACAGTCTTTGATATATCCAGGGTTCCTAAACCTTTTCCAAGGTCAAATTCAAGCCATTTCAAGCATTTTTAAGCTTTTCCAGCACCTGACCTAAGTCATTTTTTCATCACATTAAATCAGATGTCATTGTTTTCTAAACTACCAAAATTATTATTTGTGATCAATTTCTACAGAAGGGTGAGGGGGAAAAAAAGGAAAATACAGCAAAGTTTCAGGTTTTAAAATGTGTCACCTGACTGTAAGTTGACTTGACTCTAGCCAATAAAAAACTGAACAAAAAAAAACTAGACAAATAACTTCAATTTCAGTAAAATGTTTTCCACTTTTCTTTTTCATTCTCATTGAAACAACAACCTCCTGACATGTTGTCATCTGTTAGGTTCCTACTTGCTGTTCCACTATAGGGCACATGTCAGAAAAGACCGACAGATCACAATAAGCGCAGCCACACATGCAGAGTGGCAAGCAAGGCTTGAGCAGAGTCGTCTTCATTTTGTCTAAAAGGCAAAAGCAGTTAGACTCTCTCCGAGTTATTTTATTTATTTATCTTAAAAACCAAACTCTTTATCCAGAGACTAATTTATTATGATAGTAATGAAATTACAATTTCAAACACTTTATCCTAAACCCTGGCACTTTTCAAACATTAAGGTTCAAGAGTTTTCAAGGATTTCTAGCACTCGCAAGAACCCTGTGTATATGATGTATTCTGTGCTTTCCATGAAATTATAACAACTAGTAGGAAATGCACCATTACCTTGAATAAATTACAGATTTTTTGGGGTTTGAACATTGTCAGAAACATCTGGGATAATGTAAGTACACAGCACAACAAAATATGTAACATCTTGTTGAGTGTTTTTAGACATTTTAATGAGAAAATATTGTATATTGAAGCTTTAATGCAGCACTTCTGAACAAAAATGTACAGATTTAGGCCTCTTGGACTTTTATTGCACACGTGACCAAAAAACCCCCAAACCCCAGTTTGAGCAGCTGCTATAAGTTTTACAAACCACCAGGTGTCACTGTGTTTGCTGAGTTTGAGGCCCTGAAGCTTCACATCTTTTTCAGCCCCAAACCTTCATAAGGCTTCATCCGTCCATCACTACAAGGCACTGAATAAGACACACAATTTGCTGAATGTGAGTGATCGTACATACCTGAGCCTCTGCGGGTTTGTCAGTGGTGAGGATGTCTGTTGGTTTGTCTGTGCTGGATTTCTTGGACCCCGGGCTGCTGTTCTCCTCTTCCTTCTCTGAGTCAGAGTCAGAGTCAGAATCTCTGAGTCTCTTCACGAGGGCACGATCCAGCATCTCTCTGAGAAACAATTGACGCATTCGGATTTAATTGCGTTTTTGATGAATATTGCTCAGAGTTCACACTGATTACAAGAATAATACACATGACAAATAAAAGCTTATTCAGACACATGAGCAATGATTAATGGGATAATAGTTCAGCTCATATAATGTTGGGTAGTGGAGCACCAGCACGGAAGCTAAGCAATGAATGCTGTCAGCTGCAAAACATATTTCAGACAGCTGAATGAGCTCCACTTAAAAAAAAATTAATTAATTAATATCAGTTTTGGAGTACATTATATTTAGAATATTTTCACCACTGTACCTTGCTGTCAGACAGCTGTTTTAGATGGGAAACCGCTGTTATATAAACCAAACATCACTCTCTGCAAACCAACAAAACTCCTTCGGTAAAATCAGTAATTTTGTCTCACAAAACACCGGAGTCACTGGTCTGCTGCTGCCTTTGTTTGTGTTATTGTGTGGCTTTAGTGTTTTAAAAGGATACTTCAGATTCACCAAAATCACACAATTACACAAACAAACTAACATATCGACGCAGCGGTAGACAGAAACTCCTGTGATCTGCGAGGTAAAATCACAGATTTCACAAATGGATTGTGGTTACTTTGGAGAGAGCGATATCTGGCCTATATAAATGTGGTTTCATGTCAGAAAATGCTTTCTGTTGGCAAGGTTAAGTTGTTGAATTACAGCAAATACTTAAACTGATATTGATTTTTTTTTTTAGGTGGCCTGACCCTGTCCACAGCAGTACACTGCTTAACCTGCAGGCTCGTGCTCCGTTCTTCTTCTCCAAACTGAGGGTGTCCCGACCACCATATAACCTACTAAAGATGAATTTACACCACAGGATAAGTATCTTATACAACCTCACGTTAAATAATCTGCACTGTCACTTTAAAGTAAAAAAAAAATACCTTTATTTATCTACCCTTTGCCTACTTCACTTACTTTGTCTCCCGTTCATCCTCCTCTTTCTCCCTTTCCCTCTCCATCCTCTCCAGCTCTCTGTACCGGTCGATCATTCCCTCAAAGTCCACCTGAGCCTGCCTCTGGTTCAGCTCCTTCAGCTCCTGCAGGTTCTCCAGAACCTCCATCTCCATCTTGGAATCCTTTGTGCGGTTCTCCAACACCTGGTAGAGGATTGGGAAATAATTAACTCTTCGTTCCGATTGCCAGTTAATATAATACAAGTGCATAACATTTAAACACCGACCTTCATGGGGTTGTTCAGTTCCTCTTCCTCCCTCTCCTGCTGAATCCTTTTCTCCTCCTCCTCAATCAGTTTCTCAGCCTGGAAGTTTCGTGTTGCACCGTGCTCCATTGCGTAGTCTGTGTTCTCTGGGTCGGTCTGTAGTCACAACATGAAAGAGAGAAAAATTATTTTATGTCTAATGCTGAAGGTTGAAGATGTCTCTTTCAGAAAATAACAGACATATTTGTATTTTTATCTGTAGAGCTCTTGTTTTTGTCTCATTTCAATTAATATCACTGTAATAATCAGAATATTCGACACTCTTACCTTAAACGTAATCTCAGCGAGACATCGAGTACATTTGATGTAGAAACGGAAGATGGGCAGTCCCATGTACAGCTCATTCTGAACAGTTTCTTTGCGGGCATTGAACTTCTTCCCCTTGTAGATGTACTCGCCACAAGTTTTACACCTGCAAACATGCAAAGAGGCAAAGCTGATGACACCACAGTCACAGGACTCATTTACAGATACCAGAAGGTCTTTGCCACTAAGAGGCAGCTCCGATCCTCCTGTAAATACAATGAAAATCTAAAAAATAATGTTTGCCTGCAAATGAAACAAGCCAGGGAGCAATAACCTGAAATAAAACATTATCCATTTACCAAGAGAGTTCTACAGGAGTACAAACAAATCAAAAAATGTCAAAAGAAGCACAAAAATACCACCTATTGCAACCTCTAGAAGCTCTAAAAATAGAGCCAAACCGATGTGTGACCATGGCTGATTACTGACCAATTGTCATAGTTAATATTGGACACACAATTATGGATGACAATTAAAGAATCTATGAACTACTTCACCCAGCTCACTATCTTTGTTATCACCTGTTTTCTGTATAGGGCAGACCACGTTAATGGAAGCTAATTTTCCCAAACCAAGAATAAAGGTGCCTCCATCTTACACTCCTCTGAACCACTATTCAATTCAAATATGACACTAAGCACGCAGACTACTCTCAGCCCTGAAATCCTGAATATTTACGTGACGTCTGTACCACATTGTTTATATTTTGTGCATTGTAAACATCTCTTTTAACCCTGTAATGTAATTAGCAACGTGTTCGAAACACACTGACACACGTGGATGAAACAGACACAACGTTACCTCATATTGAATGGAGCCATCAATCTGACCACATACTGACGATCTTTGGGAAGTTTAAGTTTTGGGATTTTAGATGGATCAAAATCCGGGGGATAGTATTTCTGTGGAGGAACAAAACACAGAGGTGTTAGCTACTGAAAAGCCTGAATTAGTAATGAAACTAACATTAACGACTGTAATAAAAACTTTAGTTACACCAATAAAATAGTCTTAGCTAACACATAATATAACGTTACTAATACTCATAAAACCACATTAGCTTCTAAGCTAATGTTAGCCTGCTTGGTTTCTCTAAAAGCTCAAGTGCTACGGCTAACTGTTTTAAACGGTGCTAACAGAAGCCAACCGTTAGCGTTCACATACTTACATTCAACACTTTTCTTTCGGACATGGTTGCTTTTTGTGGAAAACAAACGTAAAGAGGGACACGTTAGAATAGTTAGACTGAGAGCTATTTCCACAACACTGCTAAACGTGGCTCCGTATGGCCGTGTACAAAACTTCCTGGGTCGTGTGTAGAAGGGAATCCTCAATTCGCAAACCTCTCGCGAGATTTGTACACATTGTTTTAAATTGTCTAGATTATGGAAACTAATTATGTTTTATAATGTGACAGTGCCGTGTTTGAGATATGTGTAGATTTAGGGACAAAAACACTCGGTTGGGGGTTAAGGAATGATCGTGGTTTGGATTAAATTATCACTCTCGCGAGATCTTTCTGCCATGTCCTTCTAGACATGACAGCTTCCTGTTGTTTCATTTAGTTTTCAAGTACTGAAAAATATGCTGCTGCCCCCCTGTGGAAGAGTTGAGTAGGACTGCCGGCAAAAAAATCCTGAAGACATAAACCAGTGTTTTATGTCTTCAGGATTTTATTTTATTTTATTTTATTTTTTGTAGTGTTTTAAAAATACTACATATTAAAGTAAGACAAGAACATAATCAGATGAATACAGACAATTACAGGAGAGATAGTTTACAAAATGCTTTGAAAAACAAAGCAAGAACGGGATACTTAGCAGCTGGGCCATATTTTAAAATATAGCTGGGTAAAATATTGTATGTTTAATATTGATGTACAGTTTTCCTTTTGATTTTGTTTTTACTGATAGATATTCTGGAGAATGGCAGACACTAGATTTGCACCAATTAGTCAATTAATTGATTAATGTATTGAGAGAAAATTAATTGCCACCTATTTTCACAATCAATTAATTGTTTCAGTGTTTTTTCAAGCAAAATATGTTAGCCTTTTAAATGTAAAGATTGCTTCTATTTCATTGTCATTTTTTGATAAAAATTAAGAGTCTTTGGGTTCTGGACAGTTGGTTGGACAAAAATGATCAATTTAAAGATGTTGATGAGCATTTTTCACTTTTTTTGACATCTTATAGACTAAACAGTTAATTAATTAATAGTGAAAATAATCTATTAAACATAGCTGGAACCTCTTCTGTCCAATCAGGGACAGAATGAATGACCTCTTTTTGAATGAAATACCCCTGCATGGGATCAGAATTATCCTCATTTTTGCTCCTCATCAGCTGTTTTACCCCACACAGTTTTCACCAAAGATCAGCCTTGTTTATCCCATCATTACAAAAGTGACACATCTATCAGATATGTTTTTCAGGCTTTCCTCTCATTTTGCTGTCTGGTCTCCTTCTCTGTGGAGGAGCTTGTGATTGACCCGGAGGAGTGGCCTCTCAGAGGTGATGTGAATTGTCAGTGACATGGGCTCTCTGATAGGGTTGGTGTGTAAACAATAAGCCTGCCAGCTACACACACATTTACATCACTTAGGGGGTGGTTAAGGTTATTCCCACAAGAGGAAATTGGATCCTGATTACAGATTGGTGTCAATGTGGGTTAACCTGCGGGTCTGATTTCTGCTTTATTGAACAGAGGTGACAGGAGGAGTGAGAGGCAGAATAGATTAGCAGCAAAACATGGAAGAGCAAAGGGTTGTGTTTACAACCGGCAGTTAAGAGCAGCCTGTGTTTTAGATCAAGCCTGATAGTGTGCAGTGTCCTTCCTCAGTTGGATTTGACAATTCAGTGATGGCTTTGTGTCGTGAGGTCTCAGACTGATTCTGACACATTAAAATGACTCATCAGTGAGTCAGAGAAGAGGGGAGAAAAGCCCCCTCAGCCAGCTGGTCCTGGGGCCCTGCTCACGTTTGTGTGACAGAAACCCCATTACACAAATCAAATTATAAGAATTCAAAAAGAAAAGTATTTGACACATTGAAAAGATTAAACTAAAAGCAGAGCAAACTGGAATGTTATTTGGCCTTAAACTGAGATTACTCTCTAGCAGATTACCTGATCCAAAACCAAGGAAATCCTGACTACATTTACATGCATACAATATTCCCATTTTTGCCCTTATTCTGAAAAAGACACTACTCCTACCAAGCTGTTTGGATGGCTAATAAAAATGAATATTCCTCTAATATTTGGGTCATTCTACACATACTCTACTTTCACAGACACCAAAATCCTTTTAAGTTGACTTGACTTTTCATTCTAAAATATTATTCAACATTAATTAAATCTCATTTACATATTATCATGTATCTTATATACATGGAAATGAAGCCATTCTAAAATATTATTCAACATTAATTCAATCACATTTACATTTAAATGGACATAAATTACAAATATATTACATACATATTACATGAATTGAATAAATATATTTATAATATTGTCGATACATTTGTAAATAAACAGCTATTTTTTAAAATTAATTTTATCACCCAAATATATGTCAGTGGTGTTACTGATAGACAAAAGGCTTTTATTTTGAAATATTTCACTGACCCTCTGAAGTTCTTCATGGTTAAAGAGGTCATTGGAGGAAGTGCGGTAAACAAAAAAACTGAATTTTAATGTCATGATGTATTTTAGAATTTTGCATGAAGCTTTTTATTTCAGTCACTGGTGTTACTCATCTCACAGCCACAAGGGAAAAAAGTTGATAATTTGAGCAGTTGAATCATTGTGAATCATTTTGAAATGGCTGAAGACATGTGGTCTGACTCATGGCAGGCATTTTGTCAAAATTCTATTTTTTTCCTCCAAATTGTCACTGGTGTTACAGCCACTGGTGCCTCAGTGGTTTTACTGCACGTTTTTTTCAGTGGTGTGATATTATAATTTTTTTCTCTATAGCAATATTTTGTCTGCAGATTGGTGATGTCATCATTAGTTAATATTTTAGAGTTAGCATCAAAGTGCAAATCAAATAAAGTCATACAATTTTGTGCAATTTTATTAATAAATTTAAATAATCTGCCCTTAACTAAATATTATATAGGTTGTAATAAAGAAAAAGGATTTTATAAACATTCAATGGTGTTTATTTTATGAATAACACTTCTGTCAAATGGCACATGAATTATTTAATGAAATGTATAAAAAATAATAGAAATACACTAGGCTCGCCTTGTTGTGGATTCATGAAGTTGAGAAGTTAGTTTTAGCTGTTAAATAAGTTTTAGGGCTGTAAAAATAAATAAATCAATACATTTCAGCAGATTTCTTTCACCCAGATTCCACAGTTTCTGTAAGATGACCCATTCCCATTTATATTATGGACACTTCTTTGCATCAAAATAGGATATTATCATAGTTTTCCATAGTTTTCATTCATTTAAGCATCTTCTTGACAAGGTCTGTGTTATGATATTATCTAACATACAAAAATCATTTGCACCTTTGATAGTGTTTAAAAGTCACTGTAAAAAAAAAAAAAGAAAGAAAAGAAAACATTCAAACTCAAAGTTTTGAAATAAACTGAACAAAGTTTTTGCTAAAAAAAAAAAAGAAAGAAAAGAAAACATTCAAACTCAAAGTTTTGAAATAAACTGAACAAAACAAACCCCTAAAAAAAACTGTATTTCAAAAATTGTTCAGGGTGCTGTGAGCCTGATTTATCATCATTTGGCTGCTTGAAAATTAAATTGTTGCAGCTGAAAGTATTAACTTATTAAATACAGTTCTTAAGGCTGTCTAAAACTCAAAGATCACTAATTCTAGTTTTGGGGGCTTCTTAAAACTCCACGAATTTAACAACTTGAATAAAGAAAAATGATCAAATATACACAAAATGCTACCTATAAAACAAAACAAACTACATTATATTCTGTTAAAAAATCGATCCACGTATTTGCTGGCACCGATATAGAGGTTACCTGTGTTAGACCTGCCTCTAAAAGATTAAAAAACGATTAAAATAGACCCATTTTGAAGGAAAAGAGTTTGACCCCCATTCAGCCAGCAGATTACGTTGTCAAACATGTTTTATTGAATGTAAATCCACCTTTAACCATCCTTGATTTCATCCTGTCAGGTCTCCTCCTGTGACCATCCGGAGATACAGAGGTGATGAGCGGTGTCACCCGGGTCAGAAATGTCCATGAATATTTCAGAGGCTGCCTGATGTCAACAGCGCCTATAAAGAGGAGACCTGCCTGTACAGCAGACCTCCAAAAAACCTCCACACGGCTTCCAACTTTCCTCCCTCACAGGACTCCTCCTCCTCTTCCTGTTTGTGTTTCAGCACCATGGTCAGCGCTCGGGCTCTCCTCCTCACGGCCACCTGCTGCTGCGCCTACCTGTGGCTCGCCGGTGCAGAGGACTCCTCATTGGAGACGCGCTCGATGGATTTCCCCCTGAAAACCCAACAAGAGAAAGACCTGGTGAGACATTTTAGAAGGGACATGAGTGTGAAATGTGTCAGCTTGATTATTGAGGATTGATGGGGCTTTGTACGACTGTCTTGTGACTCTCTTAGAAAATGATTAATAGCACTCACATCAAAGATGAAGACGGATAAAATGTTACTCGAACTGCCTGAGTTATAGAGCTTTAAAGCCAATGAATTTCCCTCAAAATGGGCAAGTTGTGTCAAGTTTTAATAGAATAACGCCTTATTTATAATACTAAAGGAAGCTACACCAGCAAACCTGTCAGTATTCTTGTTTTTTTTAAACTTTATCTTGTTTGTTTGTTTTTTAAATCCTCTTTAAAATCTTGTTTCCTATCGCTGCTGGTTGCCAAACATAATTTCGTTGTATGACTACAATGACAAATTAAGTGTATTATTATTGTTATGTCTTAATGAGTTTTATGACAAATTAAATTTCTAGCGTTTTTTCTCTGCAGATTGACGCGTTGCAAGAAGTTTTGCAGAAGCTGAGGAGCAAAGAGATGCCCTTAGAGAAAAAGCTCGGCTGGCTGCCTTCGGTATGTACACCAAATTAGAATCATTTACGAGAATGTTTGCTGAATAATCTATAAATATGCTAAAGCGTTTTAATATGGAAATCAGAGCATAGCATAAATGTCTGAACTACAGATTTTTTTTATTAAGGAAGTAAGCCTGCAAACTATATTCGCATTTTCATGAATATTTGTTGTTTTTGTCGTTGCAGTGTGACGCAGGAGAGCCGTGCGCTGTGCGTAAAGGCGCACGTATCGGCACTCTGTGCAGCTGTCCCCGAGGGACTGCCTGTAACTTTTATGTTCTCAAATGTTTGTGATGGAAAAAGATAACAAAGGTGCAAGAAAACACAAGGAGGAGGGAGTTCGGGGGGGTTGGAGTGAAAATCTGTCATTCTCTCTGTGACGATTAATAAAGGATACTTTTCTTTTATAAAGTTAGACTGGGGAATGTTAGATTATAGGTTTTGAATAGGTCTGTATCCGTCTGTCTCTCCGTCAGTGTTTATGATCGTGGCACAGAGGAAGTTGTTTGTGTGGGATTGTGGCATCTTGTGACAGACTTTGAATGCAGTTTTTTGTAATGAATCTTTGTTTTTCCTTATAATTTTGTTTGTTGATGTTCCTGTTATGGGGTGAGACAGTAAAGTTAGCCTAGCATCGGTTTCTAAACACATTTGTAAGATAAGAAGATCAATAAAACAGCTAGATTATATTCAAGTGTCTGTGTGTCTATTGAACTATTATTAAAAATGTTTTATATAGTAGGCTATTATAAAAAAATAGGACTACTACTGGTAGCACATAGCAGCTGGATTTTTGTCATTTTCCCCACAAACATCACTTGTCGGTAGTTTGCATTTGATTTAAGGTATAATCTGCAATGTTTCCTTAAAAAACATCTGAAGAGACCCTGCTAGCTTTTTTTTGGTCATTGTTTGGCTGAGACGTTTCACCAACCCAAAACGTTGGTATTTGACGTCCTGATGCGTTTAGGAACAGCTCGGACAAATCCCTGTCTGACTCCACCTTTAAAATCACTAAAACACCAACAAGTCTTAATTTTTAAACCCTATTAAATCATGGTTTAACTTTCAATTATGTTGCTCCAAACTTGCTAAAGCACAATTAAATTTAATTTGATTGCACCAAAACATTAAATTCAAATTAAAAATGTGAACTAGTATTAGATTTAAAATGTGTTCCTTTTCTTACCTAGCAATCGATGTAATGTTTTCTTAATCTTTTAGCTAGCATACAATTTAAGTTTGTTAACTTTTAAGCCAGGTAGAAAATAATTTTGTTAGCTTTTTAGCTGTCTAGAAAACCATGTAACATTTTGCTAACTTTTTATGTGCCTAGCAACACATTTTGCCAACTTTTTAGCTGTCTAGCAAATGTTTTGCGAACTTTATTAACTAGCTAGCAGACCAGTGTAACGTTTTAATGTTTAAGCTGTCTAGCAAACACGTTTGAACTTTTTAGCTAGGTAGCAAATGGTGTAAGGTTTTGTGAGGAAATAGTGAGCAGGCCAAAGTTCACAGCTTTCAAACGTATTTAGCATTATTTAGGTTATTTATATACAAACACCTTCATATTAATTAAACACTTTTAAAAAATGAGGCTGACATTAATAAACTTGGATTTATCTAAACAGAGATGAATTTTTAATTATCCAATCATAGCTTTGCTTAATTTTGAATCTGGATTTACAAATTCTTAAACCTAGTTTTGCTAAACTTTGATTAGAACTGATCTTAGATTACATTAATCGTTGTTGGTGCAACGCAACACAGTCTTGAAAGACAGCAATAAAGAAAAACATATTGATTCCCTTTGCCACGTGTCATCAATAATTCAGCCTCTTCCTACACATCCACTAATGCACGGCCGCATTCCAGCACACCAGCTGTCATCTCTCCGTAATAAAAGGCGCAGTCAGGCGTTTTCAATGACATCACATCCAAGTTTCCAACATGGCGTCCAGCCGGGTGCTGGAGAGGGAGGTCCAGGAGGAGCCGAGGCGCGCTGCCACCGCAAACCTCGACTTCTGCCTCAACAAATACTCCCTGCTCATCATCGTCGGACGGACAGCTCACCACAGACAGACGGGACACATCAGCGGGGACATTGAACGAGGTAAATCAACCCCGCCTCTTGCAGCTATACAGCTCGGCGCTTTTGCTTTTCTTTAATACTCGCGTACAAAATGCAGATAGATGCCCGCAAGTTCCAGTTGACTAAACCATCACCGGGGATGCTACAGTGACCCCATTGCGGTGTTTATGTAATTTTATCCACCCTACTGACCGAGGATGCGTCATCTGGCGATGCTCCACCATCAGCATCATCTCATCATCCCTGTGGGTGCATTATAATTAAAAGCAGTCTGGAGCGGCTGGTTTGTCTTTCGCCTCAGTATATATGTCGTTATGTAAGAAGAAGCGTTTGTGGAGATGTTGCATTTTAGCGTGTTGATATTCAGTCAACACGTCACCACTTGTGAGCGATGTGCCATTAACCTTTGTGTGTTTATGTAAAGCAGCGACTGTGGAGACTGTAGGCAGGAGACAGTGCATGGCGTGGTATTAAAACCCAGTGGAGTGTGTGTTTTACTGTGTGGGTACAGCTACAAGGCAAATTTGAGTGCATACAGCTAAATATAAGAACTGAGAGAAATAAAGACAGAGAAATATTGATCATTTTCATAAAGGCTTTTAACATTTCATCACTGTCTGGCGAGAATCATCATCCAAAATGTCAGCTTTTCATGAGCTAAGACAAACAGACCAGTTTTCAGCTAATTTTCATGTGTTTTCCCATCTTAAAGGGTATAAGAAGTAAAAATCAACAAATTTGGAGACTGCATATTTATTTCTCACTGTCATGTTTCTATCTTTCTTATTTGTTGTGTCACGCATAGCCAGACCTATTTCAACAGCGCAGTGCTGACTGGACACTTTGTAACACCTGTACAGTCCAATACAACAGCTCTGACATGAATTATACTTTCGCAAAGATTATACATTCTTGTTTTTATTAAAGTCAGAAAGGTAATAGTTCTACTTTGTTTCCTATTGTTAATTTAGTAATTTTTTAAAAAACTAAAATACATTCGTCCAACTGTCCCGTCTTAATCTTCCATAAAGGACCAGCATGTGAGGTTTAGCGACATCTAGTGGTGAGCTTGCAGATTGCAAGCATCTCATCTCACTCGACCCTTCCAAGCTCGCAGAAGAACCTACAGTGACTGCAAAAGTCATGCAAAATGTGAAAGGCTGTATCTAGAGCCAGTGTTCAGTCTGTCTTTATGGACCCTCTGGGCTACTGCTTTTACTACTTCAAAACACACTTATCAATAATATATTCCATTTCTGCCATATTCTGCCAATAAATCCCCCTAGATCCTACACACTGGACCTTTAAATACAAAGTTTTTACACCTGTTAAAAAAAACTGTAACAAGTAGAGTTGAGTGACAAAGCTGAAAGATTTGTCACAATAAAATTTTTAATTTCAGTTAATATCTATAATTATTAATCAAATTAAAGACCTATTTAATAAAAAAAAAACAAGAGTAAAAAGGTTGAATTTAACCGCTTTATTTTGAACATGGCTGTTCAATGATTGGCTGTTTGCCTGTCATTTGTACCATGCTCTGTTATCAAAGGCTATGATGGATTTTTTATGAGTCAGTTGTATTTGTTTTGTGCTTCCATTTAATCAGTTTAGTTGCTATTATTTATTGCTGTTGATGAAGTATTGCTGAATTATAGCACTATCATTCATATCTCACGTCATCTTGTAAACTATTCCAAATTTGAGCCACCGCACATCGAAAAGATTAGGGACAAGTTAACCATTTCTTAGAATATTGTCTGAATTTTCATGATGGATGGTATTTGCCTATACCTATGATGGTCTCTAGTACTTTTAAACACCAGTTAACACCAACTGCATGATTTAAAATGTCATATACTGGTAGTTTAATCAAAAATGTAACCTATCATCTATCAGCTTACAAATGTTAATTGAATTAATGCACATTAATCAACAAGTATGCTTGTTGCAAAAGTGGGTACTTGCCTGAATGGAAAGGGTACTAGAAAATGTGCTATTAGTAAAATGAGTAATATGTACAGTACAATAATTACATTTTCACATTACAACTTTAACATTTTATGTGTATGTTTATGACAGAGTAAAACCAGTTGTTGCCCCATGTGACCAAAAGTATTTTTATGTCTTCAGGTATTCGGTCATGGGACATCGACTTAAAATCCTGTAACCTGAACACCTATCTACAAGAATTTCTCTCCCATCACACAGCGTCTTTCAAGGGTGCAGGTAAGTAACTGTTGATTTGACTCCTGGCCCGAACTCTTTGGCCCTTTATCACACAGAGAGCCCCGTTCCCATGGTAACCCGGCAGTTTGGCTGGTCAGGGGTTAAAGAGGAAGGAAGGAAGGAAAGTGCAAGAGCAGTCGGGTGATTGTTAGACATGGGTGGGCCCTTTGGACAGAAAACAATAGAGACCAAGCTGTGCCACCGCTCTGTTTGCATGTGTTGCAGCCTTTTAATATGCAGAGCCAAGGACAAGCAGGGAAAATGGTGAAAAGGCAGACAGACACCAGAGTCAGACAGTTACAGCTGAGCTGTGAAGTGAGGTGATGAACGCAGACAAGACCAGACACATGTTTTT
>JAJHUR010137929.1:960-49524 GCA_027495735.1 Lutjanus campechanus
AACGGTGTTACAAAACATGTCTGGCCAAGGGTGGAAACACTTCCAATTTGGCAAAACACTTGAAGGACAAGCACCCAGACCTGCATTAGGAGTTCAGAGAACGACAGGTAATAATTTACATACCCATGAAAAAAAGCCACATTCAGTGCTAAAAGCAAGCAACGCCAGCCCCCTTCACTCTCCACAAAAGTAGCTCTGGAAAAAATTAAAGCTGCATTGCAATTAGCTACCACTGGTTTAAATAGCCTATTTATATTATTTTATTTTATATTATTACATTATATTTATATTCTCACAGTGATTTTTAAACTTTTTGCCATACATGTAGACATGCTGATTTACGATAAATTTGAAGTTGTCCCTTAATTTTTTCCCCCAGAGCTGTAAATGCACACATGCATGATCTTTATGAAGTAACAAACTTTATGAAGTAACAAACTGACATTTTTTGTGTTCTCTTTTTGTTGGGAAAAGTATCGAAATACATGTTGGTACCGGTATACATACCAAAATGTTGGTATCGTGACAACACTAATAAAAGGTTTTACCAGGAACCAGAGAGGGGCTCCTAAGGGGACAAACCAAAGAACCCTTTATGGTTCTAGTTAGCACCTTTATTTGTAAGAGCATGAACACTCAGACAGCTATGCAGATAAAACTGAAGGTTTGTGTTACTCTGAAGACATTCAGCCCCACAATGTACACTGAGATAGTCACTTCACTATATATTTTTTATGCTGCACATCAAAACAAGTGACTTCCCTTGAAGAATTAAAGTGAGAACTGAGCCAGTGTGTGTGTGTGACTTGAACAAAATTCCCCAGTTACTTCACAAAAAATTTGTCCAAGTAGACCTATGTAGACATACCATGGACGGCTCCTGTCAACCTGGCTCTCAAATAGATATTTTTCTCTGTTTTAATGTGACAGCATCAACGCCGCTTTGATATTTTTCTGCTCGGCAGAGTTTTCAGCAAGCTGTGTGCAACAAGGGAACCCAGAGGTCCATCATGTTAGATTTGGCTCTTGTGTTCTTATCTGGCTGTTTCTGTTGTTGAATTGCATCAGTATCTTTCCCTGTTGTGCGGCAAACAATCTCTTGTTTTTCTGCACACAGCTGAGTCGGTGTTCTCTGTTAATCCCACACCACACATCAACAAACAAGCTTTTATTTACAAGGTAAACTGTGTATGGAATTTTTCTACCGGAGATTTTGTCTAATATATTGATGGCAACACATCTCACTATTCAGATCTAACTTTTATGCTGACGGTAATTTAGGAAAGAACTGTTTTTTCACATGGATAATTTTAACATGGTGGCTCAGTCTTTAGCACTATTGGCTCCATGTTAGTGTAGATTTCAATCCAAAGACTTTCAAGCCAGGTGGTCTTGGAGAGCACTGGTATAAAATGAGCATCTGCGTCCATGAAACACCCTGGGAAAGTTGCCAGTCTACCACAGTAAGGGTGCTTTCTCTCTACCTTCTCCCCAGTGCATGCTGGGATAGGTTTAAGCACCCTGTGATCCTGATTAGAAATAAATGGTGAAGACCATGAAGGAATGAAGCCTTTTAAAGTTTCATGAGATGCAATACTTATGAACAATAATGATTATCTGTGAAGTGTGAAGATAATACCATATTTCTTTATTACTTCAAAAATATTGGTCACATTAAGTTATTTATAGTCATTAAAAGCCCTTAATCACAGTTAGTCTGAAAGTGATTCAGAAGACTTCATCACAGCCACATTATGAGACAGTAAATTAAAAATGAAGAATGAATTGATACCCCTCCATCCTAAGGCTCTTGCTGAGAAAAAGGGGGAAAAAAAATCTAATTTAAAGAAAATGCAACTGGTGACTCTTCGAAGCATGCGTATATGTGTCGGGCAAACCTCATCAAGGACGATGTGTTGATTTTGGTTCCCTTTGTGTGCTCACATTCCTTCTCTCTCTCTTCCTCTGTGTCTCCAGGTGCAGCAGGATGCAGGGCATACTGCCTGTGTGTGGACTGCAGCCCCTGCTGGCCCTCCTTCTGCTTCAAAGTGTGGGCTGTGGTGAGTCCTCAATAAACTGCAGACATTCACCATCACCTGAGCTACAGTGTATACAGCACATACCTGCAGATAATTATACGTGCAGACCATTGACTGAATATTAAGATGGGTGGCACATCTCTACTTCCTCCCACTGTACAAAAATCAAGCCAAAATATCCCAGATGCGAGCGCCACCATCTTGCGGTGGTGACGTAATTTTGAGGCAGTCTGCGCCGCAGTGATTAGGGTTGTAGCCACAATATTAAGGTCCATAAACTCAGTGGCGACCAATCTGTCAATCATGTTGTGAAACTCACTTTTTTATTGCATCAAATAACTACTTAAAACCAAACTTACCAGAAAAATTAACACTTGAACATACGTCACGAGGTCAACAGGTCAAAAATCTACTTGCCTGAAGTCAGCTTTAACTTTCCCCAATACAAATTGTTATATTTATAATTATTAATTATTATCTATAATGCCTTCGATAAACCATGCCGATGTAGTAGTGCGTACCCTGGTCAATCCTGTTCTTCTGTTGAAGAGCAATTGCACTTGAGTAATCAGAGAACAGTTGTACATTTTTTGAAACATGATGCTTTGATCAGTTTTGCAATTACCTGACTTGCCTCACGTTTTGTACATGCACCAATTAAACCTTGGAAAAGGGGTTTTCGGCAAGTGTGATGCTTTAATTTCTTGTTATGGCACTTCAGTGTTTCGGAAACTTGACGTGCCTTTGAAAAACGAACCCTTTTTTTCTGCACCGCTCTCAAACTTGCTACAAACTGCACAATACATAGTTTGAGTTTTGTCCACATCCTACAGTACCACCCAACTAAACACCTGATTACAGGACAATTTGAATGCTCACTTTCCGCTTAAGCTCATAAACTTTGTGTTTACTCCCATGAGAACTATCTAAAATGTTAGAAAACAACTTTGGGAAAAAAGTATTTGATGTGTATTTTGATATTTTATTTTGGCCCATGTCCCATATGCTAACATGGAGGGGGCAGGGTTTATGATATATACTGCAGCCAAACACTAGGGGGTGATGAAGTTTTGATTTCACTTTTGGGGAGCTGTCAGATCGTCCATCTTTATACTGTGAATGCTGCAGACAGAGAACAATATTTCCAATTTTTTTACCATTCAAAATGCAGCCCATTAATACATCTTGGTCTTATTTGATTTGATCCAGTTTCTATCCATTACCTCTGATATATCAGATTCTGCTGTATGCAGTCAATCTACCATATTATTTATGGTTATCATTCATAATAATTAAATTGAAATCAGGGTTTAATGTACTAAATTGTACATTTTATAGACTACTGGTGCAACCCTCCTGCAAATCAGAATGTTGATCTCCTTGGATCAAAATACCCTCTATAGGTCAACTCTGTGAGTGTGGATCCGCCTCCTGTCACGTACCAACTTCAATGCACAGAATGTGATAAATGACGTCCCCGGTGCAATTAAACCAGGATGAATATATCTGCGTAAAAACCTGGTTGTAGAGCATGGAGGGAAGCAGAAGGACCGAGTGAGAGGCAGAGTGATGTGTGATAAAGGTAATCAAGCATGTCCTTCCAATCTCAGATAAGCAACACCTCCTGGAAGCATGCAATCACCCTCTTTTATACTCTCAATCAAGAACTGTTGAGAATGAATGAAAAAGGAAGAAAAAATAAAGAAAACATCGATACAATATCTTTTGAAACATCCTCAAAGTACTGTATATGTGCAGATTAATTCAAGTCTAAGGTATATATTTGCATATGCTGTTCTGTGTGCTCTTTAGAGGTCAAAACTACCCCAGCAATAATGTAAAGACTAACATCACTATGAGACAAGTGTGTTTCATTTGGGTTACAAATACATTGGTGAAACATGTTCAACTTGACCTTTTTAGACTATTTCCCCTCTCCATACACTCTGTAAGTAGGTGATGTTCCTATGCTCACATTTCTTTTTTTTAATTATTATAATACTGCAAAACAATTAGAGGGAATTACTTATATTCACTCAAGTGCTGTACATAAGTAGTCAGCATAATCCAGCAGTTTTTCACCATGATTGGAGTACAGGTTTGACTTGACTGTAATTAAGAATAATTTCACTTTTACTTTTAGCATTTAAGATCCGGTGTGATGAAGATTTAGGAGAATCTATTGGCAGAATATGGAAGAAATGGAGAAACAGAGGCAGTACAAACACTGGCTCTAGATATAGTGTTTAGCCTTTTTTGCTGCATTTTTTTTTTTTGCAGTTTAGTGAGTCTTGGAAACAAAGGGTAAAACAAGATCTTTGCAATCCACAAGCTCACAGCTAGATGCATTAAACCTTAAGTACAATTCTGAGGTACTTGTACTTTACTTGACTCCATTCAAGTCAAGTAAAGTCACTTCCATTGGATGCTTATTTGCATTTCTTCTCCACTGCATTTCAGAATGAGATATTGCAATTTTTATGCCATTACATTAATTTGACAGGTATAGCTCCTAGTTTTACTTACTTCACTACTTTTTTGGATTAAGATTTTACATTAAATATACACACACATATATGATGAGCTCATGAAATAGAATGCACTGTAAACCAACCTTTTTGGCTTGTTAGTAGTTCTACCAGACATTTCTCCACTAAACAGTGTTTCATTTCAATAACTGCAGGAGGCCTAAAGAGATTAAAAAATATGGTACCAGACCAGTTTAGGCTATTAAGACAGCTCTGACTGAGTGAGGGGAATAACTGAGGTAAACTTCTCTGGATTTTATTCTGGCACTGGAAATTTGTCTGTAACAGTAAAATTGCTTGAAATGTAATTGGTGTAAGGTTAGGCAGATATTCTATTGAGGGCAAAACTCCCACTGAATTCAGCACCATGGACAGGGCCAGCAGTCACTGAACTAACAACTGCAAGGAGAGTGTGTGTTTATCGGAGCAATGGGCATTTGATTTCTGGGTAACAGGCTGTTGGGTTTTTGGTCCAAGGGGACAAAGAAAAAAAAAAGAAAATTTGGATTTGAAATTGAATAGTTGAACAATAAATTAAGTGTTGAAAGTTTAAAGTATACTTATATATAAATATAAATATAAATATAAATAAATACAAAAGATCTAACAAATTTAGGCCACAGCTAGTAGCAACTACTAGCCAACGTTAGTCTAATGTCATTTGCTGCCAGATACATGAAGAGAGGGAACTGCTGTAATGTCAACTAGTGATGGAACATGTGGTGAAGCTTCTGTTGTCTGTGATGTCTGCACCATAGGACAACTATGTTAATAGATGGCTCACATGGTTCTAAAATGAAGCACTGAAATCTGCATCATGAGTCAGTAGGCACCAGACATATAGCGGTTTTGGTACCCATTCCTAAGCAGCAGTCTGTAGTGTTGAGAGTATAACTTGTTAAGTCTCCTCAGTCACGTTGACATTTTTTATGCCTGTCAGTCAGTCTACTCCACTATGTTTCTTTTTGTAACAGTGTTCATATCTCGAACACTTGACAGACCCTCACAGCTTAGCCACCAGCCCACTAATTCCTCCCGTTTCATCTGCTTATAATTACCCCAACAGCACTTCTGAAAAGAGCCAAAAATATGAGATGTAAAGAAGAAAAACAAATCTGAGATCTCCAAAGCTCACATTCATCCTCTCAGCCATTTTGAAGAGAGGGGAACAATTTTGATATTTTGTTAAATCTCTGAGATATTTATTTCAAATGTATATTCACAGAGCTCATTAAAATTCGCTTTGATATGGCTGACAAGTCAGAGTTTAGGATCTTAATCCTCCCATTATGTGTCAGCAAGTTATCCAAACTCTGGAGAGAGGCTTGACATTTTGCATTTGTTTGCACATCTATTTTACTGACTTCTTTAAACCCTTGCTAGTGCTGAGAGGACAGGGAAACATGTTATGAAAAGACAGTTATGGAGGCTTCAGTGTCATACATCGACTTACACAGAAACTTGTGTGAAACTGAATCATTTGTCTATCTTCACGTCTGCTCCATTTGCTCAACAGCCTCCCTATCTGTCTATTTGGCAGTTTTATCTGCCTATTGCATAGACCTCTGCAGGGAGGAGTATGCAATACAAGCATTTGCATTGCCAAGTCCATCTTTATCCTCTCCATACTCTCCTTGTACTCCCCTGCTGTGTGTCTGTGTGTGTCTGCATGTGTTTGTGCGTATGCAGGACAGACTGCACGCCCCCTCAGTGCTCTCGCTGGCCTCCCAGACCGTCTGCTCCTCTCTGTATTGTATTGTTTCTGCCTTCTGTGGAGGTAAAAAAAAAAATAATAAAAAAAAATCACCGGCCCTGGCACTGAGGCCTTTCTGTGACTCGGCTCAGATTTGCAGGCAGAGAGATGATGAAAATGAAGCCAACTCCTCTGTCTTTTCTCTATGTGTGTATGTGTTTGTGTGGAAACCCTCAAGTTACATCTGCCAGGTAGTTTATGCAGCCAACACGCCGAGCTGGACGCACCCTAGCCCACACACACACAACACAAACAGGAGCTTGATAACATTCTTGCACGTGCTTTTCAGAATGTATATGTCATGCAAATACACACTCCCCGCTTCTGCTTTGGAGGTGTTTAGGCTTTAAAGGCATTAACGTCTCCCTTTGTTGCTTTGTCGCTTCATTCCTGCATATTCTGCATTTTTTTTTCGACTGAGTGATTCTGGAAATAGTCAATGGGAGGTTGAGGACTTCTGGGAGGGTTGGCGCTAAAGCTCATGACACTTTGCTTGACAGCCCAGAGATTGGAAAGAGGGCAGAAGTGGGGGAAGGGGACAGATAAGGGGTGAGCTTTTTGCACATATGTGTGTGTGTGTGTTTGATGATAGCGTGAGCATGCCTGCACTTTTGCACAAGCACTCCTGTGCGCGCACATGTGCTTATGAATTTCAAAATGTTGGCTGCGTGCCCCACCAGATAAATGTATCATTATGCTTCAGAGGACGCAAAATTAGTCACGGCAGCAGCCCTACGGGGAGTTCCTGTGAAGCCTGACACGGCCTGGTGGGAGTCACCTCAGGCAGGGAGCAAACTGCAGTGAGATGGTTAATAATTGTCACCAAGAGGAGGAGGAGGAGACAAGAGGAGGCAGTGTGGGTCACAAAGGGTTTGACGGATGATTAGAGCAAACAGTAAGTGTGGAGGATTTGTGAAATTGGGAGAATACACCTAAACACCAAATAGGGATTTGATTTAGTCTTTAATGATAGTCTTTTGAGTTAAAGGTCCACTGTGAAAGATCTATAGGGAATTATTGGCAGAATGTGGTAGACGTGGAATATAATATGCAAGGACTAACATACAGTGAGCAGATCATTATTGAGAAATAATCCCAGACAGAGTGATGTAGGTCTTACATCATCCTAAAGGAACTACAGCCATAGGATGGCACTGTTTTCTATTCAAACTATTCTATTCTCTTATCAAAATAAGAGACCTTAAAATGCTGTAATTGACCAATCAGGTTCGAGTATTACTTTTCATGTGTCACAGTGCTAATCCATAGATGTATTAATAGATCTATGTGCTAGGCATTGTGCTATAGAATAACACGAGATTTACCATTCAACATAAAATTTACAGTGATGATTTTAATTAGCTTAACTCTGCGGTAGGCATCACGTGGATGGGGTATTGCAATAATGCGGTTATTGTCACAGCCCTACTCACTGCTAGATACCACTAAATCCCTGGTCCTTTACATTGTGTAGAGAAAACAAATATAAAAATTTGCCGTGGGAACCCTGGGTTGACAAAAGAGAAAACAAAAGGAGGAAAGAGTCAAGGAGATGGGAAACAACAACGCAAGAGACAAAGACAAGAAAAGACAGGAATGTTTGGAGAGGAGAAAGAGAACACAATAGGAGAAAAACATGAGGCAAAGGAGAGGAGAAGGACGAGTAAGGAAGGAGGAGGCAGGTGAGAGTTGGAAGGATTTTTGCGGGGAGAAGATCTCATGCGAGAGAATGTCAGCATGGAAACCCTGCGTGATGCCCGCCTGGCGGACCTGCTGTGCCTAGACAGGCAACATGAATGAGCACGCACACGCAGAGACACACACATAGAAACAGATGCAGAAAACTTCACCACGTCTTGGCATGGTTTGTGTGTACATGTGATCGTGTGTATAACTTTATTTGTGTGTGTGTATCTTTGTGTGTTTGGGAGTGTGTGTACTTCCTGGGGGGGTTGAAAGTCGTCTGCACTGCAGTGAAACACAGACCAGTGATCAAACACAGTAGAAAAAGATGGAGGAAACCAGTCCCCCTTCATTCAATTTACATTATACAGTACATAGCCTCAGATCTGGTCTTTGAAGAGGCCACCCCCAAAGCACATAGTTAAATGTGTGTGTGTGTGTGCGTGTTGTGCCCTCAGAAGCTCTTTCCCCCTTCTTTCCATTTGTGGTGCCTCTGTTGCCATGGTTATCACTTTCAGTCTTGATCAGGGCAGTCTCAGCATCTTCCTCTCTTCCTAAACGATAACATATTAGTGTTTAAGAGCAGCCAGCACTGCAAAGTAACATGAAAATGTTACTTTCTCCATGTCCCTTGTTTTCTCCATTTGTCCCTGTGCATCATCCATGGTCTTGTTAAAAAGGACGCATTTCTCCACATCCCGCAACAAAACAATAAAGACAGCGAGCAGTTTTGTCAGACCAGCCGCTCGCGCAAAAACAAACCCACACATGCTGCCGCTGTCCTTGAGATGTTTTATTCATATCAGAAGATAAAAAATGATTCAACTTCTTCCTGCTCGTTCAAAATAGTTTCACTTTACACTTTTCTGTTCAGTTCTTTTTTCCCCATCCAGTATTTATAGCATTTCAACAGGAATTTCATTTAATTTTGGTTTGTAATATTTCCTTTAGATGATGAAATAAGATCAACAAACTTGTTTTTATTGGGGATCAAGACAAAAACATGCTATAATTTAATACTCTTTCTTTGGAAGAAACTTACATGCAACTGTAAATTCATGGGAAGAGAATTGACTGAAATATCTAATTCTGAAAAATTTACTGTATTTATGGTAAGTGCCATTTTCAGCTATTTTCATTTTATTCTACTTTATACTTAAGCTTCAGAACATTTTAAATGTAAAATAAAATGGTTTTTTTATTAAACTGCGCAACAGTTTATAAAGTCTTTAAGATTGGCTCCACCTCTACACGCTGCAACTTCAAGATGCTTTTTATGTATTAATGCATCAATAGTAATGATCCAATGATAAAATACCAGATACCCACCAGGCAACAGATGGTGAAGCATCTACAGCTGCCAGATGCAACCAGCGGAGATTTATAAAGTTTTGAATAACAGCAGTTCTACAACAATATAATAGATATGGAAATCTACATTTTTGCAGAAACTCACAAAAGCTGAAATTTCAAATAATTTTCACTTGATATTGCTGCCTGCATCCCTGTGTAAATTTCATGAAAATTAATTAAGAATTAAGCGATTTTTTCAAACATGTTGAATTACGAGAAGTCCTCGAGCATACAGTCATAGATGGACAAAAAGGCTGATGGGTCCAGTGGACTGCGAGACAAACTGCAGACACCAAGAGTAGGTCCAGCCCGGTTGGTCAGTCACACATGCACACACTAGATCTCTAGCATGATCTACACCATGTTTACACCTGGCAGGGAAAACACTCTAAAAGGGGTGATTCTGCAGAATGAGTACTTTTACTACTGGTGCTTTAAGTATATTTTGCAGATGAGATTTCTGTATGTGGTATTACTTCTTCATTCACGCCTGGAAGCAAAAATGGAACTAATAAACTTTGTCTCTCTTTTGTCTATACTTAGTAGTAAATCATGTAGTTCTTTCCAAGGATCAAAAATTAAAACTCCTCTCCTCTTCTGCCCTCTTGAATTAACCCACACATCGATCAGCTCCGGATTAAAAACAAACTGAGAATTACAAAAAATAGTTCGACTTGATCCTGCTGCAGTCCAGTTGCTTGTGTTGTATCTGCTGTCATTTCTTAACACAGTCATCAACTAATCGCGGCAAGCCTCGGTCAGACAGCTCATCTGTCATGATTTATGACCTACACACACGTCTGCACAAACTCACGCACGTACACAAACACATAATCAGCTGACACGCAGGCAGCAGGAGTGGAGTGGCGACGACAGGAGGGGATGCACTCGATCAGTCCCGGTAGCTCTTGACTGGCAGGCTGACGGGTTTGATGTGGGCAAATTGAAGACAAAGGGGCCTTTATCAGCGAAGAAACCCATTGCAGGCACCTCAGAAAAGAACGAGAGAGAGAGAAAGAATAAGAAAGAGAGGGAGAGAACAAGGAATGATGTTCGCAATTGTGTTCCTATTACAGTGAAAATGCCCATTACCGCCCACCCTGTGTCTGTGTGCAGCTCCGTGCCAGCCGCATAAAGGCTCTCCGACTGTGTTTAATAATTCCGGAGCAAAGCGAAGACAGATGGGCCAACGGTGATGATCACGTAGATGCCACTGAGAAGCAGCGGACAGAAAATAAGAAAATCTGAGCTCTATCTGCAAGCCGTTGGAAGTGGAAAAGGAGGTGGAGGGTGTGCCCTCTCACACCTTGCCCTTCTCAGCACTCATACCGACACACAAAGACACAGGATGAGGTCAATAAACGATAGACTGTTAGCATTTTTAAGAGTCCCACCGCACTGGCTTGGACTCTACTATTCAGTCTTTTCCAATGGACGTGTTTCACTGAACACACATGCTCTTTCCTTTGCTTTGTATTGACATTCATCATCAGTATTTCCTCTCCTTTTTATCACCCAGCAGCCAGGTGAGCCTTGTTTAGAATAGGGTGACAAAGAACAATATGAAACACAGATAGATATCCAAACAAAAGGCAGTCTCTTGGGGGTTAAGCTTGTGATAACATTTCTATCTAAATGCAGATTCGATATAGCAATGGCATCAGGCACCCTCTCTAGTTTACATTCATTACCACAAAGGAGGAGAGCAATGTTTTTACGCCTCCGCACCGGCAACAGCCGTGGCCAGAGGCATTATTTTCCAGTTGTGTGTCCGTCCCATTCTTCTGAACATGATAGCTCAACGCCTTAAAAGAGTTTCGTCAAATTCTGCATAAATGTTCACTTGGACTCAGGGATGAACTGATTAGATTTTGGTCGTCAAAGGTCACTGTGGCCTTGTAAAACATGTTTTCATACCTCCACACCAGTGACAACTGTGCCCAGAGGTGTTTTGTTTTCGGGTCGTCCGTCCATCTGTTTGCCCTGTTCTCCTGAATGCAATATTTCAAGAATGCCTGGAGATAATTTCTTCAAACTTAGCACAAATGTCCACCTGGACTCAAAGTGATTAGATTTTTGTGGCCGGATATCTCAGGAATGCTTTGAGGGAATTTCTTCATATTCGGCACCAACATTGACTGGCATCATCTCCTTTGTGATGTCACTGTTTACTGACACAAAACAAACCCACAATGCTGCTGCTCCTGCGTCTGGGAGACTGTTGCTAACTTTGGTTTGAGTTTTTCAAAGACTGTAATCAAACACCGTTATAGGAGCAATTAAAATGTGAAACGGTAATACTGATCACTTGGAATTTTATCGCAGTTTATTGTGTGTCATTTCATCCCTATTGGTAGAGTCCTTTGTGATGTAATTTAGGCTTTTCAAGAGAGAATCTGCAGTTGATTTCATTTGATTTAGTTGTGCAAATTGCAGCACCAGGCAGAACACAAAGATAAACATTTGTCCAAATAAAGTGGACAGAAAGAGTAAAAGGGAAAGAGGGAGAATGTGAATGAGATTGTGATTGTAAAGCTTGGTTGGCTTCATTTGTGACACCGTCTTGCTATTGGCAACATAAGTAGCATAATGTTACCCAAATGGTGCTTATCCAGGTGGAACCTGGCAAGAAACTGGCAAGCAGATTAAACATTATCGATGCCTCTTAGCTAAAGAATAAATTTGCCCTTTTTTGTTTCTAGCAAGCTCTCGGCAAGGTGGTTGAGAAATTGCAGTTTGATTGTCTTCTGGGACCGCACTTTAGGTCTCTAGGTGTATGTGTGTGTGTGTGTTGTGTGTGTGTGTGTGTGTGTGTGTGGTGTGTGTTTGAACGGGAGGGGCACATGCGTGAGTGTGTGGTAAACAAAGATGAGTGCCACATCCTCGAGGGGGATAAAGCAAAGAGAGTGACAGCAGGGAGTGGAATCTGATAGACTCTTATGAAAGATGTGTTCTTTAAATGTGTGTGTGTGTGTGTGTGTGTGTGTGTGTGTGTGCGTGCGTGCGTGCGTGCGTGCGTGCATGTGTGTGTGTGCGCGCGTGTGTGTGCATGTGTGTGTGTTTGAGCATGAATGTGTCACTATGTCAGTCTTAACACACCTATTGCTGAATCACAAAAAGTGCATCTCTACTTTTTCCATCATATCCTCTTGACTACTTTTCCACATCACATCACTCCAATTTCCCCGTTACACAAGCCTCCAGCATTTTTCACTTCCATTTTTTGTTTATGTATTTCCCCTCGCTCGCCTCCTTCCACCGCTCACAATCCTACACTGTGTTATGCTGGAGTCAATTGTGCTTGTTCATCTTTTCCATGGCATCTGTTTTTTCCTCTGTCGGGGTGACAGAAAAGTACATTGCTGCCGCTATCAAGTAAAACAAATTCAAAAGTAAATCAATTTTCCTCTACAACCTCTGCTATTGCAGAGCACATCACTGTGCTGGCCTTGTGGACCACAAACTGTTTTGAGAGAGCCGCTTTTGTGTAACAAAATCATTTTAACTTGCAGAGACCCTTTGTTAATAGGACAAAGTGAATTTGAACCCTGCAAGAAAAAATCTGCTCTGACAAAAATGATGAATAACATAATATTAAAACAAATAATGTGGGCGAACGTTTAGCTCAGTTGGTAGGGCTTCCGACTCATGTATGGAGGCTGTTAGTCCTCTGCAGCGGCCGCAGATTTGACTCCAACCTGTGGCCCTTTGCTGCATGTAAAAAAAATGTAACAGACTCTTGGTAATGAACTTTTTCTTGCAGAGCGTTAGATGAGAAGATTGATACCCCTCTGAAATCTGTACAATTGGTTAGGTAGTTAGTTTGTTGATTTAGCATAAAAACTGTAAACAGTGGGAAACAGATCACCTGGCTCTCTCAAAATGTGAGAAAATATAGATATAAAATATCAATTATAGAGATACTGTTAGAAATACAATTATTTCCATCAGGATACCATTCCATACCATTACCTGAACGTTGTGTATTGGCCAGTACTGAGTACCGATCCAATATTTGTGCCTTTTATTTAATCTCAGAGTTCAATCCACTCAGTAAAGAGTCTGTTTCATTTTCGCCACATCCCCAAAACAGTCCAATCCAGTTCACCACAAAAACCAAACCAAATCAGGAAATAAAGTTTGAAATAACAGCGTCTGTGTTTGCAGTTCAGTAACAAAGACGTACAGTACCATTGATCAGTCAGTCAGGAACTTAGTCAGTCAGATTTGCAGCAGTAGCTCCACCAGAACCAGCAACTCCTGGAGAAACTCTTACTGGGAAATACACAATCCAACAGACTTTTCCTCCTCTTGACGCAGGCTTCTGTATACCACAATATGGCTGCAACAGGGGCTTGATTATGGTCCTGAGCAGATGTATACACAGTCAGCTGTGGACACCACAGACAGGTATTACTTTTGTTTATACCACAGGATGTAAGATGCATTCCACAGAAAGGTCCGCAGACAAGAAAGTGCAGTCACACTAAATCAGGGGTACATGAATGTCCACACATGTCCAATTCGCGAATTATGCCAATTTTGAGTCCTGATACCGATATTCTGATACTGGTATTGGGATCAGAGTAACCCTATCAATTATTGAACTTACTGGTGGATTTTGTTACCTTCAGATAGAGCCAGCCTAGCTGTTGCCCCCATTTTCCAGTGTTTGTGCTAAGCTAAGCTAACTGGCTGCTTACGTAATGTAACCTGATATTTAATGGTGGTATCAATCTTATCATTCAACTCTGCTGCTTCAAAATGATTTTTTCTGCACACACAAGAAATAAAATCAGAAAAACTGGTTTTGATCAGTCATTGTTGGCCACCCACACTGCTTTGCTTGTTTATTCCCCCACCCTGCGTCCCCTCTCATCTCCTTTTATCCTTCTGCCTTTGAAAGCCTCATGCATTTTGTTTCACAGGTCACCTCACTCGCTGGGCCGAACTCCTCTCGAGTGCGAAACGAGAGGCCATTTCAGAGCACAAATCCCGTTTGATGCTGCCACGCGGTGCAACATAGATCAGTTGGTGAGGGAGTTAGACAAGTAGCGCTTGTCTAAGACGATGTCAGTGGGAGAAGCAGAGAAGTGGGTATTTATGTGTGTTTATGTATCTGCGGGAACGGGAAGGAGGGCTGATGTTAAGCTATCAGCGATGAGACACTCAGCCTCTTAGCTTGAGCAACTGCAACATCATCAATGGCTGCAGGAATGAGCAATGACAGCTATTCACGAGTCTGCCATTTGTGTGTACTCAAAGGCACATTAACCATCCAGTAAGGAATGAAAAATGGTGGCTTTAAAAACGTGTGCGTGTGTAGGTGTGTGTTTAGGGTGGAGGGTGTGCATTTGATGCTCCATGAATAGCGAATGAGTGATGAGATGTTTTCACTTGTGAGAGCATTCTAGGGCACGCACACACACACACACACACACACACACACACACACACACACACACACGCACGCACACACACACCACAAACGGTACATCCACTACTGGCAAAATTGGCAATAAAATAGGAGAAAACTGAGGTGCCGCTATTTTTGAAAGGGTGTGCACAAGTCATAACCGTGTCATGACATCTGTCAGAACATGAAGGAGTCTGTCAGTTGGTCAATTATATCATTTTTAATAGAAAGTTTACATTACTTGAGATGTCTTTGTATGACCACTTGACATTAATCAAGTCTTTGTTAAGACAACTTGACATCAAGTGAGATAAAAGTGTCTTCATTGTGACAGTTTGACATTAACCAAGACAACATAACCCATCAATCTCATTTCCATTACAACCTATATGACATCCTCATGACAAATCCACATGGTACCACTTTAGCTGAGATCAGGGAAAATATTCATGATAAATTATGACGGTCTCACATATCATACATACACAATAGACCGTTTAATGTAATCTTAACACATGAAGCTATAGTTTCTATAAGTCTGATAATGTCAAATTGTCATCTCAAACAATGTCAATGTTGCATTAAAATGACACAATTGACACAACAGTCATAAGCATTTATAAAGACTTCTTCAGGTTCATGGCAGGTGACATGACATGCTTATGACAGTTTCATGACCCTCTTATGCACATCGCTTCAAATACAGTGCTACCAGAACTGATTCAAAGCTGAATTTGAATCATAAAGTGAACTTTTCTCTGCATGGCTGTGGGAACAATCAAATCGTCAAAAAAACCAAAACTCTATATATCTTTATATAAAGACTGAAGATAAAACAAACACAAGATTTCCAGATGGAAAATAAGTAGGTGAGTAGAGAAACTGAAAATGCTCATCTGAAAGCTGGCAGGTGGCCGTGCTGCAGGGGAGGAAGAGGAGAAAGAGAGTGGCAGGCGATGGGGAGAAAAATGACAGAGCAGAGAGAGGGATGGAGAGGTTGAGCGACTCGCGCAGCGGTGTGCCTGTGACCGCTGGAAAAACATTGTTCCACCAATCTGCCATTTAATTACAGACAGGAGGAGCTGCCCCTGTAGCGTGTAGCACTTTAACGTGCATCCAATCAAACAGGAGTGGAGCAGGACGCACAGAGAAGTGTGCTATGGAAACTGACACTAATGAAAAGAAATCAATAGGCTTATTTTCTCCAACGCTCAACCACACTGTCTGTTCCGCCCACCTGCTTCTTTCTGCTCTTTTATTCTTTTACTTTTTCCTCTCTTCTCTTTATCTTTTCTTGTTTCACTCGTTCTTAACAGCTTGACATTAGATTTCCTCCACCTGTTCTTTTAGCTCCACCTCGTTAATATAACTCCAACATAACTTTTCTCCTGATCAAATTATGCTTATAATTTATACAATTTCTGACTGGCACTGCAGGAGAACTTTTTTTTTGTTTTATTGTTTGTTTTATTAATAAAAGAACTAAGCTAAATACTTAGAGCTAAATACTGAAATCGGTGTGCAAACATGGTCACAATGACAATGCTAACATGTCTGATCCCATCTCTGATCCCCAAACTTTCTTCCTTGTACCGGTGATTTTGTACAGTCCAGTTAGAAACTTGAGATGCAAGAATCGTTGTCAGATGATTGCTGGCACATTCTAACATTGCATTTTGGCCGGTGCGTTCCACCTCTTATGCTCGCCACATGAACTGCTTACTTGCTACTTGGACTACACATGGGCTACAAATGGAAACCAGAACGCTTCCGATAGCAAACTCCTTGTCCCTTGTCAGAACAGAAACAGAATCCTCATTCATATGCAGATACCTCTCTGTAGAAATTACTAACATGTTGATGTTTAACAGCTCATAAAAAAAAACATAAAACATAAATAATTTTTAAAAAGGGCATCATCATCCATCGCAGTGTTTCATTGTGAACATCATTATGTGCCATTTTAGTAGACCTCGCCTAACCCTAATCCCTACAGCAGTGCTGCTAGTGTGGCTATAAAGTGACTAGCTGATTGAAAATGCATGTGTTGCTGCTGGGCTTTGGGGCAAATTATATTACACATAGTAACGTGTATTTGCCAGCATTCTCAGTAGTGAGAGGAAAGGGAATAGTGACTGATAAGGAAGCAAGAAAAGACTCAGATGGGGCTTAAGTCGTTACAGGTAAACCTCATTCACACACTGTGCACACTGGATAAACAGAAGCAGATAGGGCTCAGAGATGATAGCCTGTAATACTGTTTTGTAAGAGTGGAATTCACATTTGCTCTGAAATGTAAATGAGCCACCTCTGTCTTTTGCAGCAAGGTGACACAGGATTAGAGTGTAATAATAAAGTATGATATGACTCTACCAGTATAAAATTAGTTTTAGTGTGGATGGGAGGAAAGGAAACAAAGAAAAATGCAGTGGAACAATGCAGAATTTTGCAGAACAAAACTACTGATACCAGAGCTCCACACCTTAATGATATCCTTTCCCTCAGTCTTTAGTTGGTTTGATGAAAGTAATATTTTTATCTTTATGATGGTGGCGCTTTAAGCTGCAAAGAGGTGGTTGATATTGATTCCATAATGCATATCCAGGTTTGATGTATGGCTTATGAAAGGACTTTTGATATCTTCCCTCCACAGTGTAGCCCTCCCACAGTTCAGGTAGCACAGTAATGGCCTGTTGGATCAATGACCGATAATCAGGGAGACACAGTGAGCCTCTGTTCTTTCCCTTTTACTCGTCAACCAGGACAATCTGATGGAACAAAAGAACCTGGACAGCATGTTTTCTTCTACAAGAAGCAATTAACTAACCTTTTTTCAGCGTAATGAGAAATAACGTCCCGTGGCTTCATTTACAAGATGGCATTGATTATTCTCTCCTCTCCTCGCTCTCCTCTCCTCTCCTCTCCTCTCCTCTCCTCTCCTCTCCTCTCCTCTCCTCTCCTCTCCTCAGGCTTAACCAATGCCGACACCGTGGTGAATATGCGGAAGGTGACCCATCAGACCATTACAGAGGAGCTGTCCAAAACCATTCTCCTGCCCTGCCTCTTCACTCTCCGCCCCAGTTCATCCCATGAGCCCCCCAGGATCAAGTGGACCAAGGTTTGGGGCCAGAGAGGCTCCGACGGCCTGCAGAAGGAACAGTCGGTCCTGGTGGCCAAAGACAATGTGGTCAAGGTACAATGAAGGCTGAGAATGTGAAATGTTTGCTGTCAGGTTTTTGGAAAAATATGAATGGGTCAATTGTTTTCCTTCCTCATTTTTATCGCCCCTCTCCCTCCTCCTCCTCCCACAGGTGAAGAAGGCCTTCCAGGGTCGTGTCACGCTGCCCGGTTACAATGAGAACCGCTACAACGCCAGTCTTGCTCTGTCAGGACTACGTTCCAGCGACTCTGGCCTGTACCGCTGTGAGGTTGTGGTGGGCATCAATGATGAGCAGGACACAGTCCCTCTGGAGGTCACAGGTGAATAAAATGTTAACATTTCTTCCAATCAAGGCAGCCTGTTTGAATTTAAGTCACACTTTGGGTGGTCATCCAAACCCAGCTGTATGGTAGTCATATTAAATAAACAGTGATGTCACATGATGTCACAATATGCAGAGTGGCAAAAAGATGACCAAGTGGCAGCTTTAGCATTCAGTTGTGTTGCAATTGATTGTACAAATAGACTCAAAAGCTAAAAAAAAATGAGAAGAAAATGGATTGCCGCAATTCACATACAATATATATATCGTACAAAGATTGTATTTCCCCAACAGCAAAATCAGGTAAATATAAATGTCTGGAAACCCAATTCCTGTTTCTCTTTGTCAGGATGGCTGTCGAGTCCAACTGCATTTAATTTACACAGATAATCATTTGTTTTATTCCCAGGTTCACAGTTTCCCCCTATTAAAGGCAGCCTTGCTCACAATTCCACAGGAAGTATGCCTGGCTTTGAAGCTAATTTGACATAGTGGATAAACCATGTAATGACACTGTCACGTGATGCTCTACAGCCCAAAAGGACTTACATTGTGAAAGAATGTGGTATTATGGTGTCACAAACCCGACAAAATGATTCCTTTTAATATCAGGATTTGATTCATTTGGTCCAATAACATTTAGAAAGTCTATAATTATGATTTTATCCCATTTGAAGTTTCTTAAAATCCATGGGCTGCACAACATGGAAACACATGCAGAAGCTAAACACAGTAGCTGGCTTCATACACACTGAGAAACAATGTAATGCTGTATCCACTTCTCCTTTATACATCCATGGTGTTGCAGGATGTTTTGCCACTCAGTCGAACTAAGGAGGATGCATACCATCTATTAGTAGTCAGGTAGTAGTACTACTACAAGCTAGTCAACCTGATGACTTCTCAGGAGTTGCTCTAGAGAATTATGAAGTACTAATCCTGTCACCAGGTCATAAAGCTGCCACTTGCAGTTAGCATCAAATAACTAATTCATTATAGTAGCTAAAACATTACTGAAAGGGAAAGGTGCCCTGCAAATAAACCAATGCAGCCAAGGCCAGTTGCCACATATATATAATATATTGTTCCAAACTAGAAATTCTAGCAATATTCAAGAGGTTTAAACAAAAAACACTTCATCCGCCTGTGAATGGAAATCTTCAACACTGGAGATGAGGGGTAATGAAAGTTTCATCTACTTTCTGTCATTAATTAGCAAGATGGCACCCATAGTGGGATTTGTTTTAATCAGATATCTATGTATTGTAATGTGTTATACAGAAATAATTAACATTGGACTGTCACACCACTAAAGCATTATTGGAACGGAGAGCAAGCAACAAATCAGCTACCACCCTCATAAACATGATTATTTCTGTGATTCAGTATCCAATTTAATATCACCATCAACTGATGAGTGGTGATGCGCAAAGTAATTAACACCGTTTATGTCATTCTATGCGTGTTTTCACCTACACAAAGTATTACATCCACTCCACTCTTTGGTTGTGTGCAGCTCCCCCGTTGCTCTCAAGCTTTGCCACTATGAATAATAATGACCCTGTTTTCCATGTCAGGCTAATACAGCCATTACACCCCGGGTTGTTTACTGTCCATGTAGAAAGTATGATGATGGGGAAAAGGTGAGGGAGCTCGAACACATTAAACATCATTGACCTGGGCCACTCAGGTGCTGTTCATGCACTGAAAGCCTAATGAAACCAAGACTGTAGGAACCCAGCAGTGTGCGCTATTGTCAAATAATGTTACTCCGAGAGCTTTGTATGGCTCTCGGTGGCTTAACTAAAGCATTTACTGCATCATCTGTATCCAGGACATCCGTATTTGTAGAATTACGAGACTACCTGGAGGTAGCTCACTGTAGTAGAACCATAATTACTGTGTCAGAGTATTATAGCTGCAGAGCTTTCATCAGATTCTTTCCAGGTCACTCACTATTTTTAATAATAACCTATTATCATAATGACTACAGGGAATCACACAATGCATTAGACACAAATCCATGCTAGTGTTGCTAACATCAGCTCTAAAAGCCCAGTGGCCTTATTCTTTCACCCAGACACAGCACACTACACTCTTAAAAATAATGGTTCCAAAAGGATTCCTCCTGAAGGGCAGAGTTTCTGCCCAGAACTACTTGATTCTGAAGAACTTTTTTGAAGAAAGGGTTTATCAAGGGTTTTTTGTAAGACTTAGGGTTCAATTAAGCACCTTTTTCATCCAGAGAACCCTATTTGGAAGAAAGAGTTCTTACAGAATAGTTGAAATCCTCAAAGAAGTCTTTCATCAGAGTTTCTCAAGGGTTCTTTTGAACATGAAAGATTTCTCAGTAGAACTCCCTGGGCATGTTCTAAAAAAAAGCCCTTTAAAAGGTTATTGGTAGAACCCTCTGGGTGTGTTCTAGATAAAACTCTTAGAATATAAAAGGGTTTATAAAAGGGTTCGCTGCCAATCCCCCTGAGTGGGTTCTAAATAAAACCTTTGGAATATTGAAGGGTTCTCTGTAGAACCCCCTGCATGTGTTCTAGATAAGACCCTTGGAATATAAATGGTTCTCAGTAAAACCCCCTGCGTGGGTTCTTGTCAGCAGCAGAAGGAGGAAAGGTTCTGGACAGAACCCGCAGACAGGTTCTCATTACACTATAGATGGCCCCTCATAGTGGGTTCTGGGTGAAATATTTCACAGATGGTTCTAGGTATAACCCTTTACGTTGGGTTTTAGGTAGAACTTTATGAAAGAATTCCAAGTGGAACCTTTTTATAATCTACCAGGAACCTTAAAATGGTATGGGAACAAGCTGAAAAACCCTATATGGTTCTATTTAGCACCGTTATTTTAGTGTACAATAGCTTGATTGTTTGTCGTTGAGAGTAACACACATAGCCTCACTCCACTGCCACATCTGTGTGGAAAAGCGCGCGTGTGTGTGTGTGTGTGTGTGTGTGTGTGTGTGTGTGTGTGTGTGCGTGTGTGTGTGTGTGTGTGTGTGTGTGTGCGTGTGTGTGTGCTCGTACAGGCCACTATGTCTTTATAGTATTAGTATTTCAACGAGGAAATTTTCTCAAGCGAGCAGAGCACCTCATCTTTCTCCATAAAAGCAATTTACATTTAGTAAGCAAGACCCCTGTCACAATGCTTGGGAGACCCTGCGTCCTCTCCCTCTTGGCCAATCGATTAACACGCTATGAAAACCACTCCTTCAGAGAGAAACCAATTACGTGGCTGGCGAGGAGTAGCCATCTCCAGGGCTTAGGCTTAATTGGCAGTCACGCTACATGGCAGACCACAGCCATCCTCAAACTAATTCTACTGAGTGCTTAACGTATTAATTAGCAGGTATTGATACTGCTCAGCTATATCAATATCATATTAATCCACACTGCTCTTCTTGTAGACTCAATTGTGTGTGCCTAAGCCCTGATGAGATGTCCTTCGTCTCTTGCCATCTCTTTCTTAATTTCTCCCCTGCTGCCCCTGTCTTATTCGCTCCTTGTTTTGTCTCTATTTTGTTTTGTCTTGGCACATATCGACTGGTCAATTGGCTGTGTCTCACCAATTAGAACACAGCACCATTGATTACGTTTGTCAGCCATTGTCTGTGGTGAGATATGGCTGACCAACTTTAACTGGGGTGAGGACAATAGTTTATCAGCACGAGGCATGATGAAAAGCGTATTGTAGTTGTTTTCACAACTTTTGCGCAAGAAAACAAGAGTCCACACATTAAAAGCCAAAATGATATTAAAGTTTGCTAAGAAATCAATATGTGCTTAGCGTTTGTTTGACTTGTGTACTTCATAATTGTAAGAACACTCCCTAGTGTTCTCCAAGGGACTTAGGATGCAAGTTCCAACTGATAATGCTGACAAGGATAATTTGACTGATGAAATATCTGTTGGCGGACACACTGGTAGTTAAAGGTGGAATAAGCAGTTTTAGAAAGAGATAGTTGATTGTTGAGTCTCGTTCCCAGGTCGATCCACACCACCAACCCAAAGGTATTGACGACCGACGATTGGGAGTGACACTCAACAATCAACTGTATTTCTTAAGAATTTCTTACTTCCCCCTTTAACCAGCTTGGGAGCCAATGCTGTTCATGTTAGCCCCATCTCTGATATAAGCACTCCTAACTTTACTCCTTAAAATCACAGGGTAATGAGTGTCAGGATCATTGCTGAGTCTTGATAATCTGGTCATTTTCTGTCAACACATGTGGGCCCATGAAAGACAGTTGATGCTCACCAGACCTTTCTATAATGTGGGAAGAACATACCTCAGAGTGTCTGGAAGCTTTTCAAATTGTTAAAATAATATTTAAAAAAAGCAATATTTAGTTGGTATCAGTGTGAGTGTTAGCAACCTAGCAAGCACAGGCGACAAGTTTCCACTCCGAGAGTTGAAGCTAGTTAGCTTAGATTGCTAGTTTCCACTTTCTGACTGGAATACAAACTCAACAGCACAATGAGTCATCTCAAATGTTTAATGTTGCAGATGGATCAAAATACTAATGGATGATACTAGGCTTTTTGGAAAAAGGTGAAATTGCTCTTTCAGTGTTCATTGGTTATACAAAGAGCCCACAAAGTGCTGTAGACGACTGATTTTCAAAGTGCAGGCCTCCAGGGGGGCACCAAAATTATATGGCAAAATGCCAAATAATTAAAGTTAAAATATAATCAAATTATTATTTATTTTTTACAAAATATAATTTCTAATAATATATAACACATCAAAATCCTATTTGTCTGCCAGTCAAAACATTCATTGGATGCCCTGGTAGCTCAGTTGGTCGAGTAAGTGGCCCATGTGCAGAGGCTGTTAGTCCTCAGCAGCAGCCATGGGATCGATTCCTGCCTGTGGCCTTTGTCTCTGTCCCCTCTCTCAACCTTATTTCCTGTTTATCTCAAGCTGTTCTGTCAATTCAGGCTAAAGAGCCCCCCCACCACCACCAAAAAAAAAAAAAAAAAAAAAAAAAAAAAAAAAAAAAAAAAAAAAATACAAAATTTAGTTAGTTTGCTTGTCTGTATCTCAAAATCGGACATGTTTTTGAAAAGGCAAAGACCTGACAGGCTGACCAACAGCTGACAAAAGCTCAGCTGCAAAAAAAAAAATTTAAAAAAAATCTTGGCCATGTAAAAGTATGATACAGCATACATAAAGTATGGATTTACAACCTGTACATAAGAATGGCTACAAATGCATCAAATGCATTCTCTACATTGGGATTTTTTATTTTTAAAGACATCGTGCCAAAGAGAGCCCCAGCCACAAGCTAATGTTATTTGGGTGGCCTTGGGATGGAAAATAACCATAACATACATTTGTACACAAAAAATGAGGTGAATACAAATTTCAGTTTGACTTTAAACAAAGTAAATGTTGTACTGTATATGTTGTTAGGCAGTGTCTTGTTCTAAACAGTGCTGCCAAGGGACACCCATTGCTCAACAGTGCTACAATGAGGGCATCATACAGTCATAAAGCACAGGGCCTACCCACAAACGGTGCCTTCCTGCTCCTCTCCCTGGAGACTGTGTCGGGATGTGTGAGGATGCAGAGGGTAAAAATAGAGGCATGAGGTATTGGGCATTCAAGCCTCATGTGGAATAAAGGACTGGGTTTCCCATACTGAGAGGAAACCCATTTGTCTCTCTAGTGTACTAGCCAGCGAGCTAGCATCTCTGTTTGGACAAGATCCCGCAGCCTCAAAGGAGAGCGGATGGAAACTGAGAAATTAGGAGAAAAGAAATGGAGCAAAAAAGGGAGAATTTCTGCTCCACATTACTGTGAAGAGGAGAATAAGACCGATATGACAGAATGGCTTGATGGACTGGTGGGATTGTGGGAACTGTGTCTGTTGTCTGTGTGTGTGTGTGTGTGTGTGTGTGTGTGTGTGTGCGACACACAAACACACATGGCCCTTCTTTGCTTTCCTCGCCCATAGCCTGGAGTGCTAATGCTCAAATTGCCACGCAGGCCTCCATCTCACAGGAATCTCTGTCACTCTCCCAGACAAAGCCGGCAAAGATAAAGGAGCTGTGTTAGTAGCCAGACGCCCACTGGCTTTCATGTCGCTGGATGCTCCTCAGGGGAGCAGCACTGTGTGACTGGCAGGCAGAGGTGGGAGGTGAGGGGAGCGTTAGATGGACACTTTTGAAGCGATCCCTTTCCCATTTAAGTGAAATATATGCTCCTTTCACAGCTAAGGGAATTGCGTCTCACTTTATTCCCTGTTGATTTTTTTTTTTTTTTGCTACTTTTGCTACCAATTGTTATAACCTGATTTTTTTGTATTCCTGCCTACCGCTCACCATCTCTTTCTGTCTCTGTGGCTCAATACAAACATCTCCTTGAATGCTGTGTATCTCTCTGGTTCTCTGTCTGCCTTCTTTGTCTTTCCATCATGAGCGTGACAGCAGGCGGTGTGCAGCAGGGTGACATTGTGTGTGTACTGTTAAAGCAGTAAAATAAACATCACCACTGTTTGTCATACACTGTATCCAAGGGCAACATCTCTTTTCTCTAATGATAAGCCGACCGAAAGCCTGATGCAAATGAGACTCACGTATCTGGGTTGCTGAACCTGAATGCTGCGGTTTCCTCCTGCACAGATGGAACAATGTCACTACATGATGAGGATGTCTAGAGGGCTTCGTGTTTGTGCGTCTGCGAGCGTGTACATGCTTGTGTTTTAATGGTTCAAGGTTGCCGTTCATAAATATTGCTGTGACCGCATAGGTTGCACTTCATGAATTCAAGCGATTAGTCTGGAGTCACGTGCTTGTATCTCTTTGCTCCAGGTGTGGTATTTCACTATCGGGCCCCCCACGACCGCTATGCACTGTCCTTCGCTGATGCAAAGAGGGTGTGTGCAGAGAATTCGGCGGTCATCGCAACGCCAGGCCAGCTACAGGCCACCTTCGCTGATGGATATGACAACTGTGATGCCGGCTGGTTGTCTGACCAGACTGTACGGTGAGGTTCTCAACTGTGTATACTAAGGCCTGAGTCAATATGTATAGAGCATGAACATAAACATACTTTTTTTTTTGCAATGATTCCTTAAAAGTGGATAACACAGTAAACTTTATCGTCCAAGAAGATTTTAAAAAACAGTACTTTCACTGGTATTTTTAAAGGAGAAATATGTAATATATGTTCTGTACTATATCATAAAATGAGATTAAGGAAACATGAACTCAAACTCCAGTCTACTTAATATGCAGTCTTCAACACACTGTTTATGTCTCCAGCTTGTTATTTGGAGTGCAGTACTCATTTCTGAATGCTAGGGTCTTATTTATTCCTTCTTTAATAATAACTACTACACAAATAGAGAAACATATATGTATATTATATACTTGAATTAAGGATCAAAGATACATAAAAAGCTGCCCATAAAGCTAACAAATATAAGCAATCTGCATTATTAAAAAAAAAAAATCATATAGGCCATATTGGACAATATAGGCTGATAAAACTATTAAAGGGCAATATCGGCTGACCAATATATCACTTGGTCTTTAGTGCGTGTTTACAGTACAGGTTCTAATATTATAGTAATTCTCAAGAGGATATTCTGTACTGTCACTATGGTTACCACTGTGATACAAAGCAGTGTCTTTGATACTGGCAGCAGTACTACTGTCTGTATATTCATAGTAAAGTGCACCTTCAAGGGTGAGATTTCACCAGAGTAGCACTGTATGTATACAGAGGAAAAGAAACAGTGAAGAAGAAGACTAATTAGCCCTCTGGTTAGAGTTGGCATGTCAACAAATAAAACACAGTTACCCATGCGTGGGAGTTATGAACACAATTATAAGCTTCTCTTTGAATGGTGAAAGCACTCTCTGTAATAAATTATATGCAGCAGCAGCCACTGGACAATTGGACAGCCTCAGTCATGAGTAGGGGTCGGCGGAAAAATCAATTCTTAGATGCACCGTGATTTTCTCTTGAAAGATTATGAATCGATACAGAAAAGTCAGTAATTGGAAATTTAAAAACCAATTCTTGACATTTTGGTCACCTGTAATAATTTTGTAAGACCAGGCTGTACCTTCCTTACGGCTGAACCAGTTAAATGATGAAATGTATGAAATGTAACAGACACTAACGTGTGTTGTGTTTATGTTCTAAGCTAGGGCATGTTTTGAGTTTTGGTGAGGATATCTGACATGCAGTTGAAGGGAAAAGGAGCCTGGATAAAGGGCCTCCAACCCACGATATGATGTCAAGAAATATAATATGATATTATATATATATATATATATAATTTTTATTTTGATCTTTTTTCCAGTTGCTTCATACCTTTAAATTACCACATAATATACAAATGAAGTAACATACAATTTGGCATTTAATGAAAATGCCCTAGTGTAACTAAACCAGGAGTCAACAACCTTTAAAGCCATTTCAAGCCAAAAAAGTTGAAAAAAAAATAAAAAAAAGAAAAAAAAAGAAAAGAAAGAAAGAAAGTAATTCTATATTTTCCTTAGAGACTTTTTTTTGGATTTGGCATCCATAGCTAGCCTAAGGAGGCTCAAGACTAAACAATTTAGAAAAAATATTGAGAAATTTAGGCATTGAGCTGTTGTATTGGCTAAGACACACATATTAGTTGATGAAATTATAACTAAAAGCCTATCAAGACTTTTTTATTTGGTGTATAAACTACATATTTTTTACAATTGAGAAATGTAAAAATCACCTGAAGACTACCACAACCATAAATGTAAAATGTTAAAAAAAAAAGAAAAAAAAAGAACCATTATTAATTTCCAAATTATTTTTTGTCAAAGCTACGGGGAGCAAAAGGGGCACTGCAGGTTCCAGATTGCTGACTAAACTCATTACACATACACTATGCTTTAAAAGTAGTAAACTGTCACACTGAGAAAAAATGAAAATGAAAAAATTTAAAATTTTGATTGTAGCCCTCTGAATCAGAATAAAATTGTATCGGGAGGTGTAAAGTGATTCCCACCCTCAGTCATGAGTCTATCCTGCATCCATCCTCTGGCATTTGAGTTGTAATTTATGTTTGTTCATTTAATAATGCTGTGAGATTACTTCCTCCATAGCTCCTGATTGTCACATACATTGGAGCTGCATCTGAGTACCGTGGACCAGACAGTAATTAGCATTCTTGAGCTTAAAGTAGTAAGGTTTGCTGACAGCTCTTGTTTGTTCGACCAGGGTGCTATTTTAAAATTTCTATCAGACAGTTGTGTCAGCTTCACATTTTTGATAATTTGCCACATGATCAAACGCAACAAAAATAAATGCGCTCTGCTACTAAAAATATGTCTAAAAGCAGAAAACTTGATGAAGCATGTAAAAGTATGAAGTATGGCAGCGTTGATCTTTTTGCTGTTTTTATAAACACAAAAACTGTGCAACATAATTGGACCTAATTGCTTGTTTGCACACTGGAAAGGCAGTTAACTACATCAGCGCCCTCTGAGCTGTCTGTCAGGCTGCTGCCTGTGCTTCAGCTTGCCACCTTCCATAAACTCTCTGGTAACATTTGCCAGTCAGAGCTCGTCTCTCAACAGCGTTCTCCATATCTCCATTTTAATTTCAAATCGCTGTTGCTCCAGTAGCCGAGCAGATTGACTGTTGTCTTCCTGACAGTTTTTCACAACCTTCCTGCGGTGTGCCTTCCTTCCCTATTTCTTTCTCTCCCTCCATCCTACGCTCCTGTTGTTTTCACTCGGGAGCTATCTAATTGGTCCAGATCCAGTAGGCTCCGACTGCACATCAGCCAGGAGGAAAGTGTCCAATTAATACCGTAGAAAAAATACAGACATCAGCCGTCGCTTCATCAGCCACCAAGCAGAAATAAAGAGGCTGAGGCCAAAGACACTACAAGACTTAGTTCTCTTGTTATACTCTGATGAAAACAGGTTGCTGTTTAAGAAAAATGGGCTGGTGGTTTATAGTTATGCGCAGGCATGTGTGTCTTTTGCATGTGTGTGTGTGTGTTTGTGCATTTTTGTGTGTGTCTTTTCCAAGCACTTCATAAGTCCCTGTATGCCCAGCGTAATCTTTTAATCAGCCTCTTTGCCTGTGCCCTGGTGCTGCTGGAATCAATGTTCTTGTGGAATAATTGCTCAGTTGGAGCCTGAATATAGATCGCTGTTTTCTCAGCCCCACAGGCATGCCAAGCCACTGAAGGAATTCCTGATTCTTTTAACCTCTCCTTGACTTCCTACCTCCACCTCCCTCCCTCTTTCTCATTCTCTCTCTCTAATGCTGTAGCGCTACTAGAATTCTTGTACTGCCAGAGCATTAAACACAGTTCAAAACGATTTTAAGTAAAATGGTTGGGTAATTATTCTGTGAAACTCACACTGAGGGCAGAATAATTAAAAGAAGAAAGATATTATATCAGTTGAATTGCTTTGCAATTGTTGTCCTGAGGTTGTTTTGACATGTAATGAATGTTTCTGCGTACCTTGCGTTGGCGTTGCAGCCACTTTCAGGGGGGATATTTATGTGTTTATTTTTCGTTATTCTTCGGGTAATATATTTGTGTAATCTCTGGGTGGAGGATATACTTAAACTCTTTGTAGTCAGGGCAGGAGATGATAAAAGTGCAGTTCAGTTTTCATCTTATTTTGTATGAGTATGAACACAGACTCATCCCCAGGGAGCTGAGTTTGTCTGTGGCTGCCTTTTTCATGCTCGGGCTGTATTAATCTTCCCTCTCTCACTCCCTCTGTCGCTTGGTTTTCTTCGCAGGTATCCCATCCAGTCGCCTCGGCCCGGTTGCTATGGCGATCGCGAGGACTCACCTGGAGTCCGTAACTACGGCAATAGGTCCCCTGATGAGCTGTTTGATGTCTACTGCTTTGCTAAGCAGCTCCAAGGTAGGAGTCGGGAGCTTCGACCGTAAATTTGGGTTTAGTCATGCATGGATCCACTAAGCTGTGGGTGTGCAGCGCAGGAACGCTGTGACCAGGACTTAATACTCTGTTAGCACAGAAAGGAGGAGGGCAGGGGGAGGGGAGGGGAGCTCGTGGAAGTGAGAGGGAGAAAGAGAGACAATACCTCCTGCAGGCAGAGGATAAGTGGGTCAGTAGTGTTATCCTAAAACTTTACTTTTCCATGTGCAGTGCCACAGGCAAGGTGGCAAAGACCCACAACAGGTGGACAAAATGTCTTTGACTTTGATTTACTCATATCTGGCTAACCCCTCCCCTGAACAGCAAATATCCAATCATAGATTAGCAACTGTAATTAGGCATGGCACGCCCATCAAGCTTTGGATTTTTTCCACATGCTGAAGCAGCGTGCATGGGGCCACATTATGAGGAATCATCGGTATAAAAAGGGTGGCGTATCTGTAAAAATGTAAAAATTGTAAACACAAAAAAAGAATCACAATACTTAAAAGAATATAAATTATTCTCCCTCTCCCAATTAACATTGCACCAGACAATTTATTCTTAGCTCCTAAATCAGCTTTGTTTCCTCTAGAGCACGATATTTACATTCAAATGTAAGTTTGGTGTAAGAATGTCACTTTGTCAGAATTAAACAGACTATCTGTCTGAGCCATGCCTGCCTCGGTTTTGTCCTTAATAAATTGCTTAATTAAGTTTTAAGTGATCTGTAAGACGCAAATGATAGCAAAATTAGGAAATGCTGGGTTTTCATCGACATTGTCTCCAATCCAGCTGAAAGTGAACATGAAACAGTAAATAAAGCAGACACCTGAAAGTACAAACAGCGACACAGGAGAGAAACTAAACTTAAAACCATAGAGATTCAGTTAGTAGCTACAGTAGTAGTGCTGAGAACTGAACACACTTTAAAACTCTGGTCTGCTGCACAGACATGAGTTGAGTCTCAGCTTTCTGGGGTGGTTGTGACGCCAAAAGTGACACATCACAAAAAAAAAAAAAAGAAAGGCAAACTCATCACTTATATTTAATGGGTTTGGCGGTGTTTAAGAAAACAAACATACAGTCAGATTCTAAATGACAATTATCAACACTGCACACATTATTCAGTCACATTATAGTGCAAGTTCAGTATTAGTCAAAGTCCACAACAGTTGATGGACTGAAATATTAATATGTGTTCATTATGTTTGCATATTCCAACAAACACATAAACACAGCAGGTTTTTAACACCACAATCAAAATCACTACAGGGGTTAGTTTAAGTGGGTCACTCGTTATGAGGTGGTCCGACCACAACTGTTATTAGGCATTAATAGTAGTGGGAGTTACCAGATCTATTAATTGACTATATGAACACCCTGTTTATGACTGACATCTTGAGCAGAGAATTACACATGACCACCTGTAGACTTTGTATTTATTTGTGAGTTTACAGTATAATTCAGTGAAATTAACCTGATTGAAACAATCAGCAGATAATTATCTTCAATCAAATTAAAATTACCAACTGATACATGCAGTAGCTTCTGATTTTTCTCTAATTCTGTAAAAATAAAACACCTAGAAGCTCTGTTGTTCAATACACAACCATGTACTGTAACAGACCTCGATTAAATTTAAATTTCTCTTTCACCATGTGTATTTTTGGTTTACTGTATCAAAAAAAATGTTTAATTTAATCAAATTCTTTTCAACTTTTCACCTGCCTTCCAATAAATATTTCAGTCATCTTCTAGCATTTCTTCTCTCACGCCACTCCTCACATAATCCCATTCTGCCTCTTTCTTCTTTCATTTTGTTTGTGTCTTCACCCTTCACCTACTGTACTCATCTCACTTCAATAAATCAGCAACACCATTCTTTACTCTTGGCATAAATCTCCAGGATCCTCATATTGAACTTGTTCTCCGCTCCTCATTCTCACTGTCCACTCCTCCACCTCATATTTTTTTCATCACTCACTGAACTGCTGGTGGATATTCAGATCATATAATTTTATTTGTTGTGCAGACACAGTGGTCCTCTTGAGCTGTTCCACTCTGACTTGCTTTCTAAAGCCCTATTTTTGCATCGCTGCTGTATTTCATCCACTCCAACCCCACCTCTCTTCAGCTTCTCCTTTCTTCTTCTCCTTCAGTCACAGTCTGTGTACTTGTCTTTCTCTTAGATGCCTCTTTCCATCTGCTTTGAATTCAAAGAATCATCTTTATATAGTCGGTTCTGATGTTTCTGATTATTTATAAGCAAAAAATAAAATGTATTCATATGCATGGCTAGTAAAACTTTTCTTTTATCATGCTACCTCAATTCTCCACCTTTTACAGCTTTGACAAAGTTGTGAAAGGAGAAAGGAAATAGCATTAGAACTTATTGCCTTTTAAGTAAAATGATGACAGACTCATGCACACACACACACACACACACACAACAAAAAACAGACTCAAATGTACCTTTATCACTTTTTACAACACCCCAAAAAGAAAAAAACTAATCTCTCAAAACCCAACAATCAGAAGCCAACTGAAGAAAGATGATCTAACAGGGCCTAAAAATGCCTTCAGAGTAATGGGTCAGATTAACCACAAGGGCAATAGAGCAACTGCCCAGCGGTCCAGGACCTCTAAAGGGCCCAGGGCACAAGCGAAATATCTGGTTAGATTTGTCTGTTATCATTAAACTGTCTGTCGAGTTGTTGTAGCGCACCACACTCACACAGTGCAGCTACGGTGAGACCCTCCATTCTTGGTCAGTCTGCATCATGTGACATTGACACTACAGCTTTAAAAGGTCAAAGGTGACGCAGCTAATTGGGAGCAAGAAGAAGAAAGAAAATATATCAGAAATGTGGAAAATGTATGATATACTGAAAAAGGCCATTCATCACTATCTGTTAACTGCTCTGCTAAGGTGGCTACTAGCAACATGGGCACCTCAGCAAACATTCGCAATAACATTTCTTTGCCCCTCAGAACCATTTATATGTATTAGAAATGCACAACATGAGAGCTCCCCAAAAGTGAAGTATCTTGATTGTCCCCTGGTGGCTGGCTGCAGTACAGGTCATAAACTCTGCCTACCCAATGTTAAAGTGATACTCCACTCTCCATGATAACCCACTTAATATGTACTCACCATTATGCCGATGTGATGATAGGTGCAGATCTTCAGTTCACAAAACAATCCTGGAGTTTTAGGAGAAACAGGGTAGCAGCCTCATCCAGTACAATGGCAGTGAATGGTGACCATGGATAAAACGTTAAAAAAAGCACACAAAACAAACACAAAATGTCTCCATCCTGCTTGTGTGGTGTAATCCAAGTGTCTGAAAGCTGCGACATTAAAAATGAACTGCAAAAGACGCCATTTACGCCATGTTTTTAGCTAAAATATCAGCTGTAGCATGTAGCCGGTAAGATGTAAACATGGCGTCGGTCTCGCAAGACTTCGTATATATCCTAATGGCCGCACATGCGGAAGTCTCGCGAGATCGACGCCAAGTTTACACCTTATCGGCTACATGCTTCAGCGGGTTATCATGGAAAAGTGGAGTATCCTTTTAATAGATAGAACGTGGGCCAAACTAAAACATCAAAGTAAATTTTATCCAAAGATGGTTTCTGTCATTTTAGGTAGTTCTTATGATACTGATGTTTGTTCAAGTGTTCATTTTTCTGATAAGTTTGGTCTTAATTAGTTATTTGATGATATAAAAAGGGAGGTTCATGTCATGATTGACAGCTGAGCTCTGCTCAAACCTGATTTGATGAACATTTGATCATAATTTATCATTAAAATGCACTTGATGATGATGATGTCTTGCAATCATTGTCCTGGGGAGGGCCAATTCAATGTTGGTACACTGGGACACAGTGAATTTTTAAAGCTTCTACAGGAAACCTTCATGATGTGTTGATTTTGGAGGCCAATATGGACAAATGTGGGTAGTGTTTCCAGTGTAATAACTACAAAATATAATGCCAAAAATAAAATTATATAAATAAAAATGTCCTCCTGCTTCCTTTAAGCTGACTGACATACTACTTATTCTAACTTTGGCTGGGAAAATGTAAACACAGGCTCCTATATATCTATATAGAAATAGACAATCTTCTTGTGGATGGGCTTGTTTGCTTATGTAGGTCATATAGAGGAATCAGTCTTAAATTGAGACTGTTTCATAACCAGTAACACACTAACCTGAACTCTCTTCTCCTTCCAGGTGAAGTTTTTCACACTGCAGTGCCAGAAAAGCTGAGTCTGGCCACTGCCTCCACCCACTGCCACTCCCTGGGAGCCCAGCTGGCCACTGTCGGGCAGCTCTATCTTGCCTGGCAGGCCGGCCTGGACCAGTGCGACCCTGGCTGGCTGGCCGACGGCAGCGTCCGCTACCCTATCAACGTCCCGCGGAAGAACTGTGGCGGAGACGAGCCCGGGGTGCGGACTGTCTACAACAACCCCAACCGCACTGGCTTCCCGGACACCACAGCCCTGTTCGACGCCTACTGCTATGGAGGTACTGATTAACTCGCTGCACCATCATAGTGGTAATTGCCATGGCAACGAGAGGGGGGTCTGGGGACTTGCTTTCCATTCTGGTTATTAATTAGCGCGAGATGTTTGTGTCACACATGAAGTAGTTGCGAAGAGATTGTGTGACATTTGCGTCCCCCCTGGTGGGTTTGAGGGCTTGTATGTTGTGTGCAGTGAAGCCTGAGATAGACAGAGAGAGACAGAAAGAGAGACGGAGACAAAGAGAGACAGAGAGAGGGAAAAGTGAGGTAGAAAGGGAGAGAGATAGAAGGAGCGAGAGCTTGGATGAGACCAACTGGGGTTTGCAGTGACTCTGTGTCTGACCTTGCCTTTCATCATGTGCCAACTGAGAGTGGAATAAGTTAGTTTCATCGTCACTTTGGATTGACTTTACACCACGTTCTGCTCACTGATATTTCACAATTTATCAAACTTACGATTTTGCATCTGGAGCTTATTTTTTTATTTTTCTATTTTTCTGGCTTCCATCGATCAGAGCAGGCTACGTACTGATATTTGACGATTATTTTTCCACAGACATGAAAAAAAAGAATGACATTTTCATCTTTTATAGTGTCAGCTTATGAAATTTTCATTGAAGTGAAACATCTGCATAACCCAATCATTTTAAGTAAACAAGAACAGCATGAGAGCAGAGCAGCAGTGCATTTGTCAAAACAAACATCTGATAGATTGCACCAACACTAGTATGCATATTTACATGAATGTTTAAAACAAATGATGTCTTCCCAATGCCTAGAATTAGATAAAAATGGTAATATGCTGTTCATGTAAATAATATTATTGATATAATCTTATTAAAATGGCCTGAACATAATATATGCATGTTTGCAATAAAGAGATTTTGTGGTAGACAAATAAGAGCCGAGTGTTTATCAAAATAGAGGCCCATTTCCACTAGTAAAAGAAAGAAACATCCCCATGGTAATTTTGATTTTTTATTTCATAGTTTTGACTTTTGCATAAATTATTAGATACAATGTCATAATTATGAGATAAAAAATTGCTTTATATCTTGTATTTACAACTTTTTATCTTATAATCATGACTTTCTATGTCATAATTTCAACTTTTATCTCATAATTATGACTTACCATGGGGATATGGTGGAAAAGGGCTTTCAAACGTCAACGGCATGCAGTATGCTCTGAATTTAATCTTGTTTGAGGAGCAATAGCTGGTTTACTGCAATAGGAGGATAGAAATAAAGCATGTCAAGAGAAAAAACAGTGCTGTTGCTTTTGGTAAAATGTGGCTTTTGTGTGTTTGCAGCCCACCAGCCAGCGGGGGTCCAGGCTGCAGAGGCGCAGGCTTTTTATCAGACTGCCAACCCAGCAACAGAGGCCATCTCCTCACCCACTGAAGCCCAGCATGGTGCTCCTTTTTCCAAAACTTCCACCTGGACTGGCCTGGTTGACTTGGACAACGCAGGAGTCCACTCCATTGCCGGAATGAACAACTCCTCCGAGATCTCAGAAGAGCATGTGGTCATCCACTTAAGGCCTCAGGAGGGCTGGGATGAAAACCAGGATGGAGCCAGAACCAGCCAACCCAGCCAGGAGGAGGAGTCTGATGGCCCAAGGAGCAGCAAAACCTTGGCACATTCTGACCTCAGGAGCCTGGAGACCCACGGAGGTTCTGCTCATGAAGAAGAAGATGGTGACACCGCAACATTATCTCCCATAGCTTCTTCCACTTCCCACCCTCAGACTAGAAACGGTGTGTTGGCTGAGTTTGTCAACACACTCATGAGGCCTTTTAGGTACTGGAGTGGTGGGGAGTCAGTGGAGGGGACAGAAAAGGAACCAGAGAACCTGACGCAGGGAGAAGCATCCAGCAGAAACCTGAGTATACCAAAACTCAGTGGAAACAAGGGCAGCATGGACAATGCCATCACGGAGCACAGGAGTGCTGGTTTTTCCTTTGGGGCTCCTTCCAGTGGACTACAGAGTCCAGAGGAGGGTCTATCTGAGCAGGAGAAAGAAGTGATGCCACTGATTCGATTAGTGCCTGCAGTCATAAGCACAGGGCAAAGTGACGCCACAACGCAATCAGGAGAACGAGCCTCCAGCCTGCCATCCACTGCTAACGGTATGAGCTTCACCTTTAACCTTTAAAACTGCTAACTGAGTGTGAAATTGAAATAGAAATGAGGGCGAACTGAAACTGTTTTATTTCAAATAGAGGCGTGGTGCATTTAAATGTCGCTGGTAAATATAGGATGTGTTTATGTCATGCGTTTTAAACAGTCTCTGACTCTCTATTCCGCTCTATCTTCTTTTCCCTCGAGCATGCTATAATATATTCCTCCGCAGGGCAATTTGAAGTATTGCTGTAGATTTAATTAAACAGTAATTGCAAACAAACAAAAGGGGCATACCACATACAGTAATACAAAATGTTGGAGTGGAGACTGTTCTGCCTTTCTTACCATATTCATTGACTGTGCTGTGTTTACAGTACAGGCTGTCAGAAAGAGTACAAGCTAAGCTTGAATTTTAATCTTCTTTGATGCCATAAAAGGTTTGCACGCATATGTACTGTTTGTTTAGAAGAAAGACGACCTGCATCACAAATTACAGCTTATTTTTAGGAGTCAAAGAGGTATTAGACTGAAAAATTGACTGGCATTAGCTGTGGAGAATAAATTAAACAGATGAGAAAAACAAAGCAATTTGACCAGACATGGAGAGAAGTTTTAAGAAGTCTGTGTTCAAACACAAAGACAGAAATGCTCTGGGGAGTATGAGAGGGCCTGACAAATGCAAGGGTCCTGTGTGTGTGTGTGTGTGTGTGTGTGTGTGTGTGTGTGTGTGTGTGTGTGTGTGTGTGTGTGTGTACACTTGTACAGCTATCTTTGAGAACCAATATGAGTTTTAGACCTTTGGAATGAGGACATTTTTGGACATTTCAGTCAGTCCTCACTTTCAGACAAACCTTCAAAGGGCTGTTTGAAGGTTCAAAGTTGGTTTTAAGATCTATGTTAGAATAAGGGTTTAGGTTAGGGGTAGGGTAATGGTTAAGGTTAGGCATTAGTTGTAATGGGTGGGGTTAGGCTAAGGGGCTGGGGAATGGTAATTATGTCAACAAGTGGCCTCACTATGATTGAGCATCAAGAACCGATTCCAAATAAGAACCAATTTCAAAATTATGATTCCAAAGGAATTATTAATAAATGTTCATTTTCATTCTGCTTATCAATTCCTACACAAATTTCACTTACGCTAGTTTCAAACTAAACAGTGTACTGCAAACACCTACTGCAAATGACCTGGTTATCTGTTTGCACCTGAAGACATGATTGAATGCATTCATGTCTTCTAATGTGTTTGCCTTATTAAATATTGAGTCTTGTAACAGTCATGTCAGTTTAGGGAAATGCTATACTTTGCTTTGCAAGGACAGATTATCCTCTATTGTTACAGTAAAGTAGCCTAAGTCAGTGGTTCTCAACCAGGTGGTCGGAACCCCCTCGGACAAAGTAAGAGTCTGAGGCAGGCTAAGGGGGTTGCAAACACCAACCTGATTATTCTAGGGTGTCATCTCAAAAAGGTTGAGCACCACTGACCTATGTAAACCCCAAAATATTCATAAAACAGAGAGACCACCATTTTTATGGTTATCAGATAATGTTAGCTTAGCTCTGTGTTTCCAAAGGTAATATTTTCCCTTGATAATTAGAGCTTCACACAACTCTGTTGTGAGGTGTAACAATAGTTGAGCGAGAAAACCAGAGGAATCAAGTGAATGACCCAAAATGCAAAGAGGAGACAAACTGGTGCAGTTTAATGTGACTTGATAACTAAAGACTTAATAAACTTATGCATAAGTCAGGCTGAAACAGGTATAAAAAGTCCATAGTCAAACCGATCCCAGCAAACTAAAGTCCAAAAATACAAAAAGTACTTAGAGAAACACAAATCACACTTGACGTAGAAGATGAAGACGAACCGACAACTAAGGAGGGAAAGACACAAGAATAGATAGACATGGAAGCTAATCAGGGGCAGGTGAAAACTATCTGTAATCAATAAAGGAGGGAAAACAGCAGAAAAAACAAGAAGATAGACTAAACTTAGTAGACTGCAACCCAAAACCATAACATGCAGGAGGAAGGTAAAAAAATTAAATCGAGACTCGTTAAGAGCCAAAATTGATAAGCAGAACAGGATGGAATCAGAATTGTTAAAATCCAAACAATACCCGATCCTAGTCCTCACAAGGATAGAAGTACAAGGATGTGCATATATATATGTGTGTGTTTGCTGCCTGTGTGCAAGATGAAGAACCCTGAGGCCCTGCCAGACAGGTAACATCCACAGCGGAGTGAGTTACTCTCAGGAATGCAGCAGTACAACACAGCCAAGGATAGAAAAGGTCACCAGGTCATCATATTCAGCTCATGTCTTCTTGAAAGCATCCTGGCACCAAAACCAAAATCATTTCCTGTAGTTTATAACTGCAGGGGTAAAGATAGACTAAAGATTAGAGGAGCGGCTCATGACTGGAAGATTGCTGGATCAATAACTACCCAAGCAAAGCATCTACAGTAGAGTCTAAATTCAGCTCAGAAACTGATCGTCGGCCAAAACTAGTTGAGAAATGTATCGGACAGGAGCTGAAAAGAAAGTGCACCACAGCCTTGGGTGGAAGAAGGCAGCTTCTCTTTTAATGGCCACCACAAATAACACATCTTTGGCGTCAGCTAAAAGGGAGGATACAAAGAAAGACTTAAGACTCTCCCACAGACAGTCAGAAGAATGATTCAATAAAGGTGATAGGCTTTTCTCACCTAGCAATTGCCGGCTTTATTAATATAAATACTCACCGCTGTGCTACCTGAAATCCGATGCCAACCCCCAAGGTATTAATGAAAATCCAAGCTTTAGTCGGCATGCATTATTCACAGCCGTATCCAATTAACGTGGAGGTTGGGCTGCACCGCCGTTCGCTCTCACCTCCATCTATGTCTCTGCCAATTAGACCCTGGCTCTCTGAAGGTAGGCGGTAATGATCACTACAGCGAGGATGAGCAACACAAGAGGGGGGGATGAGCAGAGCGAGAAAAAGGGGAAGAAAGGGGAAGACAAAGAAAAAGCGGTGAGGAATAGATGTTTCTCTCTTTAATGTTGCCGTGATGGAAAGCTGCCCAACTGATGTCTCTTCTTAAACTACCATCAGTGAGCTGAATTAACTCCTGCGGTGTCTTATTGCGCACCGCAGGCTATCCTTTGGATCTCAACACTTCTTAGTAACTGATGGTGTCATGTTGCCTCTTTGATTGACGGAGATGCAAAGCTTTGCACTGCAGACATCCGCAAGATTCAAGTATTGAACCAAATTATTAGTAACATTAGTAGTAACATTTTGAAAAAGGTCTCCACATGTAGAGCGAAAACTTCAATCATTTCCCCTGCAAATCAAAACATTTTCAACATTTTATTGAATTAAGTATCGTTTCTTTAAGCTCCACACTCTTAGAAATAAGGGGTTCCAGAATAACTGAGGTTTTACCCAGAACCATTTGCTGTTTTGCTTTTTTGAAGAAAGGGTTTTTCAAGGCATCATTGTAAAAAAACATCCAAAGAACACTTTGTGGAAGAATGAGGTCTTCACAGATTGTGAAAGTGCTTCATGAACTCTTTTGCCAAGGGTTTGTCAAGGGTTCTTTGTACCATAATATAAAAGGGTTCCTGTGGGGTTCTAGATTAAACCCTTGGACTATAAAGAGGTTCTTGGTAGTAGACCATGGGTGGGTTCTTGTTAGCACCCTCAAAAACCTTCAGAGAGTGTTGTGGTTAGAACCATTCATTTCAAAGATGGTTCAAGTTATATCCCTTTATGCTGGACTTAAGGGAGAACTCTCTGAAAGGGTTCCAAGTGGAACCTTTAGGAAAGGTTCTATTGGAAACCAAAAAGGATTTTCCTACAGGGACAAGCCAAAGAACTGTTTATGGTTCTAGTGAGCACATTTTATTTGCGTGTAGTGGGGCCATTTGCCTCCAGTGAAAGCATGTAGAATTTGAATGAGCTCTACATGCGAGCCCCAACTGACTGTCTGTCAAGGAAATGCATGTCTGCTTCACGGCAGTCTTGTCAAGCCCACAGACTAAATTTATGTGATAGAAGACAATGAGGTCTGTGCGGCGACACTCAGTGTAGATGCTCCTGACATGATTCACACGGCCATGCAATAACTTCTCCTCAGTCTCTATTATTAGATGCCATATCTGCAGATGGGCTGAGGTGGCATTGGCACCAGCTCTCCCTCTCTGTGTTTCTCTCATTGTCAGCCTCCACTCTCACAATTTAATATCATGTCTGCCTGACCCGAGGGATTCTCTCAGCCCGTTTACTCCAGTAAAGTGGAGTCAACACAGCAGAACCACTCACAGTGGAAGCACACAATTACCGTCTGAACGGGGCTTTATTATAAGTGTGTTTTGCAGCCTTTCGGTGTTGAGTTGTGGCTTCTCCTCCGACAGATTTACAGTGTCAGAGCTGCACTTTAAGAAGTGTGCTCTAAACAATAAAATCATCCAAACCTATGTCTAATTGTCTCATTTTATTTATTACATGGCTCATTACATAGATGATCAAACCAGATTAATGCATTTAATTATTCTCACTTTCATCAGTGTGTGTAGTAAAAGTATGTAATTAGCTATTTGGATTATTAATAGGACAATTACGCCAGTCTACATGGCTCTTATGGAAATGAACCTCAGGCTCATAAACCTCGCTTGGGCATAAGGCAGCAGCGGACCTCCTGAATAATTTACAAACATTTTAATATTTTATGCGTGGACATATTTGTGTATGTTCTCCCTCTCGTGGTAATTTGTTGTGCTGGGGTTGTGTTGCACACCCCCTGCTGTATTGCTATACTTTTTAGACATGTTAACTGAAGTGAGGAGAGCCAAACCGAGCTGAGCGATGATGATGGTAGCAACACTAGCCGGGCCTCTCAGTAACAAGACTGCACCGCTGCCCTAAAAAAAAAATAAAACACCAGCTGTGAGTCATACATGCAGACAGAATGAATTATTGATGGTGTAGGCTGTCTGGTTTAAAGCCGTAAGCTGATAAGGTACAGTGGACCACTTCATCTAAATAAACAGGTCTAGATGGAGCTTGTTGTGGAGCAAGTCATTTGCTTATCGTTTTGCAAGTGCTCCTGCGTTTTTCCACATGGCTTCTCACACCACAGGCAAGTGTGTCCCTGCAGGAGGTTGTTTGGGGTAAAAGAATCCACTGGGAATAAGAAGACAGGGACAGAGAAGAGAAGTGTGAAATTACTTTGAATACACCCTTCCATCCTTTTTGCTGTGTTTGTGTTTCTGTGTGCATGTGTGAGAGCACGTGTGTTTATGGGCTTCCACCAGGGATGGCTCCCATCTTTGTGTATAAACTCCAGAAAGTTTAGCAGCCGCGCTGATCAGCTCCACTGGTGAGGAAAGAAGCCGAAAACGTCCAACTCACAGTAAATTGCTGTTAACTTCCAGTTCACCAAAAAGTACATTTTGTCTACAGAAAATAAAAGAAATTGCAAATTTAACCTAACTCCCAGATACAATTTTATGTATTAACACATTAAAAGTCATGATGGAAGAAGTCCAATTTAAAAACTAGAAGACTGTACTCAGCAGAGTGTAGAGCTCTGCCAGGCAACCAAAAGGAATGCTGGGATGTAACCCCTTTGTAATCAACATTTTGATTATTACTGACTGTAATTCTATTGCATATTTTTTTCTCAGTAACTGTAAAAAAATTACAATTTATTTTTTGATTTACTCATGTGTAACTAGTCATTATGCAAGTAGTAACTCTCAAACCCTGCAAGTATCCTATGAGACATGTGTGAGAAATGTTGTCATAATTAGTGTATAATTCTTAACTGCTCACGATGAACTTCATCAGATTGAGATTAGTTGCGGACAGGCTGTAGGTCCATTGGTCACACATGCAAGCACACAAGCGATTGCATGTTCCCTTCCTGGTTTACACCTAGTAGGGATAATGATCATATATTATATTATCACATTCATTGGACTCAACACACTCTGCATGTAATAATACAGTTTCTGTGTTATTTATAGACTAATAGCAAAAACTTGAGAAAAATGAAGTTTTTTTTTTTTAAGTTATCAAGAGAGCTGCCTGAGAGGACAGCTTTGGGAAAAATAAGGCTTCCATTGTTGAGGTCCAGGACTGATTTTGTTTTATCTGGCCTCAAATAATTGGTTCTGAATTACTGAATGAATAATTTAGTGCTAAAAACAGAAATGATTGGAACATTTTCAAAGTATTTGTGTTATTTCTTAAGGAAAAATTGTCAAAATGAGATGTTCAGTTTGACCCATTTTAAAGGACCTGAAAACATTTTCTCAAGCATTTTCTGATTGATTGATGGGATCCTACATGAACACAACATTTTGTCTTTTGTTAGAACAGTTTGGGTTATTTCACATAAGAGGGATCTTATTTTTCTTTGCGCTCTTTATCTGTTTGAAAAAGGTAATGCCACATATTCACATGCACCTGTCAAGGTTACTAAGGATTTCTTTTACAAACTTTAACTGTGTAACTGTTCTTGCTTATTTAGTCAGGAAAATACAATATTATAGAAAAGTGTCAAAGTTTTTAAAGGTTTTAAACCTCTACAGAACCCTTTTTTTCAAACCTTAGGGTTTATCTTTTCCATCAGCCACAACATTAAAAGCACATGCCTAATAATATTGTGTAGGTCAGTCTTGTGGACTCCAAGTCCACAAGACTCTTGAATATGTCCTGTGGTATCTGGAAGGAAGTTAGCAGATATTTTCAGCGCTGTGAGGTAGGGCTTCAATCGATAAAACAAAACAAATAATGAAAAAAAAAATTAAAAAAAGATACACACATCCATGAACCCAATGGGAAGGGTGCTGGATCCAATTTTTTTTTTACCTGAATAGGTTGGGGAGCAGATCTCTATTTCTTTAGGTAGGGCCTCAATGGATCAGACTTTTTGTCAGATTGAGGTCTGGAGAATTTGGAGGCCAAGTCAACACCTTGTCAACACCAGACAGCCTTCTGACCCAGTTATCTAGCCATCTCGCCCCTGTCAAAGTTGCTCACATCCTTATACTTGCCCGTTTTTCCTGCTTCCGACACATCAATTTGAAGAAATGACTGTTCACTTGCTTCCTTAAATTTCTACACAGTTTCTGCACAGAGTAGAGTCAATTAAATTTTCTACCCCAAATAGAAATTGGTTTGAAGTGTGAGCACAGAAAAAACAGAACATGTGCAATAAAAACCAAGCATAGTCACATGACATGAACACATATAGGTGAACACACTCCAGGCAGTGTTCACACCACTGATCCTAGCAGACTCATGTTTGCATAATAATTTTGAAACTGTGCTCCCTATAAGAGTTATATGGGGCTCATCATGTAAGCCAGCCTTGAGTTTTAATTGCTAATTACACGTCTATAAAATTAAATCCACCCCCATAATGGAATCATATTAATAAGTCTATTCTGTCTCTTTATTCCCTTTAGAATTCACTGCACCAGATCCCAATGAGAGATCACCACCCAGCGAACATGTCAACGTATCTGGTCCTCAGGGTCCCAGAGGAGGCCCAGCCTCTGCTCTGACCCCCAGCAGCCAATTTCGGTGGGCCGTCAAGTCCATGCGTGGCCCCAAACTAGGCCCCCCTGGAAATGTGGCCTACGTGGGTAAACGTCCCACCTGGGAGCCCATGGAAGCCAAATCAGGGCCTCTCGAAGTGATGACCCTGCCCACCTCCCTTCGACAGGACAACCCGGAAAACTATTCAGGCCAGGGGGGGAGGGACCAGGACGGAGAAGATCCTAACACTCCATCAGCTGCCAGGACTGCATCAGGGGAGGAGAGGGAGATGGAAGGAAGTGCTGAAGGAGGCAACTTTCCTGTCAAACTGAGTCCTGAAACACAAAGTCAAAGCCAGGCTGAGCTCGTGACTGTGGCGGAACACACCACTCTGTCCCAGTGGCAGCTGGTGGAACAGCCCACTACCCCACCGCAGGGCTCCCAGGAGCCTGACACAGCAGAGGAAGCCAGGGGGGAGATCCTCTATGTCCGCCGGCCTACTGAAAACCTATCCCCTGCTTCATCACAAAGAGGAGAAGGTAGTTCGAATTCAGGTTTTACGCCTGTCTTTAGAAAGGAAAGCAAAGACTTGCGCAGAAAGGAGGTTTTGACTTCCACACCTGAAGCCCTAATGGAGGTACTGACAACCTCAGATGTGACCACAGTGGAGCTGACAACCAGAGACACACAGAGGACGGATCCTACCACCACCGCAACCAGTGCAGAAAAGTCCTTCAATGATGCCACCACAGAGGAGCCATCTATCTCAATTTCGTGGGTTCAGGAAGGAACAAGCATACCCAACCTGCAGGGCCACCTCTCAGCTACTCCATCACCCGGCGAGGGATCTCAAACGACTACGGGTGTCGTTCAGTTGACTACCTTCATGTCAGGCTCCAACATTGGCGCCACAGAAATGGAATCCAGGTCTGCGGTGTCTGAGTCGTTTGTGGTTGGCAGTCGGTGGACACCTTTCAAAGGCTTGAGCACAAAATCAGAGGATCACAAAGCTTCAGCGACGACAGACAACAAGGACAACAAAAACACTAACAACCCTTTCGGCATCCTCGTACCCAACTGGGCCTTTGGGCTCCTACCATCAGGTACGTGAACTCCCCGGTGTTCCCGATGAATGAGCTTCACTGTCATTATTATCTTCATAATTATGAGTGATTATCTAATCAGTAGCAATTTATTTAATTATGTATGCAGCTCAGTGAGAGCCGAGAAACATCAGTCACATCATCGCTGTCCTGAGGTGACATACAGTACAGTAACAGCAGTATGTTAACAATGCTGCCTGCCCTCCACCTGAGTTCACAGCCTCTTCAAACCACTTCCAATATATACACCTCTATTTCCGTACTCTGTCTGTCGCTTGTTGTTTCATTTTACATCTCCTCTCTCTCTCCGACTCTGACATACATCATGCATTCTTAATCCAAGCCTGTTCTTTCTTTTTTGCCTTCACATCCTCTTCTTTTCTTCTCCCTTCCTCCCACATTGGTTTAGAGAGACAGCTCAAGACAGCGAGGCAGTGCACTGAGGTGAGACCAACTAGGTCTTAGTGAAGTAATTAGCGGGTCAGAGTGAGTGCAATTAGGTGAACTGGGGAGCAGCAGAGATCCTAGTCCCCAACAAATCAATGTAGACACAAACTACAAGATGGGACTTGTAATTGACTGCGGTCTCTTCTCCTGTCTCATTTTCAAGTTTGTCCATGTTCGCTCTGCTCTTTCTCTCGTGTTTGGCTCAACTTTCCTCTCTCGCACTCCATCCCCGAACAAGTCGTTCACAATAATAGCAGTGTCTCTGCTGTTTGTCTCAGCATGCTCGCATTGATTTCTTTTGATAGTTAATGGACCTGCTACTGTGGCAGAAAACCACAGAGTAAATGAACATAACAAACGTTGTGTTCCGAGGGCCACTCGTCTCTTCCTTGTCTAAATTCGTATTCTTAACAACCAAAGTGTGTTTCCTTAATTTTTAATGTATTTGTCTAGAATTACTGCAGTATTTGTTGTGTGTCTCTGCTAAACTAATGCCGCTCATTCATCCTCAGCCCAGTGTTTCTGGTATTGTCAGGGTTTTGAAAATACTTCTTTTTTTTATCATGGCCAGATCATTAGTAACCTTGGTTGTTATAGTGCATTTCTAAAACATTTCTTCACAAATCATCACATGGAGAGGTCAGAGCTGGTGGGGATTCAGAAGCTGCATTTACACAAAGCCTTTTATGCCACTAATGGTGAGTATAACAGTCTATTCAGAATATATAGACTGCAGAGAAACATTTTGCAACATGGTTGACAGATGGAAATTGGTAATTTACTGTGAAATTACTGTACTCTCTAGCTGTGCCTGCCAATTTGACTTACATCAAAGATCTCCTCAGAAGATCTACCATGTGATTGCCTCCATTGTTTGGTCATTTACAGACACTATTTTATTTTTTTTTTACAAATACTGACCTGACCTGACCTTTGTCTGAGTAGTTTGTCTTTCTGAGGGAAAGCATCTTCTGGCCAAGAAATGTTTTCTAGTTTATCTGGGATTGTGAAGCAAGGGACTTGCCTTCTTCATTTTAAAACAGCAGGATATTCTGATAAAACTGTGGTTTCAGTAGAAAGTGCAACAGCAAACAATAACAGCTCAATATTTAAGTTTTAGGCAGTGACCGCATCTAGGATCCTTGTGGCCTGAGGGTAGAGGCTCTTCCTGAGCATTTCAGCGCAGGCCTGATGTATTCTGTATTATCCTCCCGACCACAGCTGGGAGAAAAGGCAGTTGGGATCCTTAATGATTCTCCTAGCTTTATTCTTACAGCACCTGGTTTAACTATCTTTTAGGCAGGGTAGAGGACTGCCTATTGTATGTTCAGCCAAACAAACCCCTCTTTGCAGGGCCTTGCGGTCCTGTTTGGGGCTGTTTCCATATGAGATAGTGATGTTCTGATGCTCCCCGTCAGGACACTCTCAGTGGTGAAGGAGTAGAAATTCCTCAGTGTTTGAGAAGATACCCAGAATTTCCTAAGGAAACTGAGGTGAAATAGTCTCTGCCTTGCCTTTCTCCCTACTGAACCTGAAACTTGAGGGAGTCAGCTCCTTCCACTGATGACCTGATGACATTAAGGGCGGCCTAATTCCTCCCCTGCTTTTTCCAAGTCCATTATTAGCTCCTTAGTCCAGCTGGTGTTCAGGAGTAGGTTGTTGTCCTGACACCAGTGGGTCAGAGCCATTTCTTCCTTCAGGCTGGCGTTTTCATTGTTATCTTTGATCAGGCCCACCACAGCTGTGTTGTGGCTACAGTCGTGGGTGTACAGGGAGTACAGAAGAGGCCTCAAAATGCAGCCGCGGGGTGCTCTGGTGTTAAGGATGAGGGTGGAAGAGGTGTGTCCGCCCATCCCTACCACCTGGGATCCACATGCACAGTGATGTATTAAATCCCAGTTCCTTGAGCTTTGTGATAAACTTAGAGGGAACTATGGTATTAAACATTGAACTTTAGTCAATAAACAACAATCTCACACAGTTTTTCTTGTCTCGGTTAGATAGGGTAGTGTGGAGGCTATGGCATCCCCCTTTGATCAGCTGGGATGGTAGGCAGTCATTCAGACATGCTTGTCTTGTTTTCTTGAGCTCATGTAATGATGGTGGACTTCTTGAAGCATATGAGTATGACAACTGGGGACAGGTTGAGTATAATTGTGAACACTGGCATTAGTTTGACAGCACATAGTGTGAGGACCCGCCCTCTGAAAACATCTGGTCCTGCTGCTTTTGTGTGTGTGTGTGTGTGTGTGTGTGTGTGTGTGTGTGTGTGTGTGTGTGTCTACACGCTTGAAAGCCCTCCTGACGTCATGCTCAGAAAGGGTGATTGGTGTGAAAGGTGCACCCACCCAACTATTAACCTCTGCCTCAGCTGTTTTTGTTGGCTGCTGATGGCCTCAAAGCAAGTATACAAGTTGTTTAGCTCACTTGCTAGAGACGCATCAGCACTTGACAAGGAGGGGTGGGTGGGCTTGTAATCTGTCATAGTTCTTAGACCTTGCCACACGCTTCTGGGATTGCCCTCCTGGAATTGTTGTTCCACTTTCTTGCTGTGATCCCTTTTTGCCTCCTTTACTGCTCTTTTTACATTGTAGGCTGCCGCTTTATAACTGCCTGTGTTAGGAATGCACGTTATAGGCTACCGATATATGCACATATTTTTTTCTACCTAATTGCAGAGAACATTACATCTCTGTGCAGTGGAATTAACACATTATTAAGACTACTCTTATAGTGATGCCCAAATACAATGCACTTATTTTCACAGGGCAAAATAAGAAAACTACTGCTGACAGGTTTTTTTCACTGGTGTCTATTTCTCTTCCAAACTGCAGACATACTCACATGCGTGTGCTTGATTAAAGCATCATCTAAACAGCCTGTCATATCAGCAGAAATGTTCATTTTGGGCCACTACAGATATTTCGTTTTTAAGGCTTTATTGGCTGGTTTCGACAACGTGCCAGTGTTATTGTGCATCCTTGATCCATGTTTCCTGACTGCTGGCCTAAATTGCAGGCTGCAGTGTGTCCCGAATGGTTCTGATAATCCATGGTTTCTAGTTGTTGAATGATTTAATTGTAGTTTTGGGTACAGTTGCTTCTCTGTTAATCCACTGATGTCATCAGTTACGTCGACGATGGTGTCCTGGACCGTGCTACAGACCACGTCATGTAGAGCACACTGTAAGAACGTATAACTGAACAAATAAATCAAATTTCAGTTAGCAAAGAAAAAATCTTTGCCTATATAATTGTAGCTCAAGGACGCTTGCTCTCTTCAGATTGAATCGTGGTTTATTACATGAGGATATGAAAAGAAAACAGCACAGGAGTACAAGAGCACATTTTTGCCTATTTTTTCTGATACGGTGACATTTGAATGGACTGAGTGGCCCTGCTCTTGTTGAATGATTAGAGGCATGCAACCCCTCCCTCCAAGTGACCTTTTGTAGTTGTCAGTTATGGTACAGAGAAAATTACAGCAATGGTTGTCTGCCCATTAAAGCAGAGAGATAGAGACAGAGAGGAGGGAAAGGGCAGAAGGATGGATAGCTCTGAGAAGGAAGAATGAGGGGGAAGAGTGAAGAAGAAGAAGAAGAAGAAGAAGAAGAAGAAGAAGAAGAAGAAGAAGAAGAAGAAAGGGGTGA